>JAJPUD010015331.1:2518-17109 GCA_023553655.1 Myrmecobius fasciatus
CTCACCTTTTATTTTCAGAATTTCCAATTCGGTATTTAATTGAGGGTTTTAAATTTGCTCTTTTCTAGTTTTTTTAATTGTAACCCTAATTCATTGATCTTCTCTTTCTCTATTTTATGCAAATAAGCATCTAGAGATATAAAGTTACTCCTTATAACCGCTTTGGCTGTATCCCACAAATTTTGGTATGTTGTCTCATTATTGTTGTTCTCCTGGATGAAATTATTGATTGTGTCTATAATTTGCTATTTCACCCATTCATTCTTCAGGATTAGATTATTTAATTTCCAATTAACTTGTGGTCTATTTTCTCCTGGCCTTATATTACATGTCAGTTTTATTGCATCATGATCTGAAAAGGATACATTTATTATTTCTGCTTTTCTGCATTTGATTTTGAGGTTTTTATGCCCTAAAACAGGATCAATTTTCATATAACTTCCATGAACCCCTGAGAAAAAAGTATACTCCCTTCTATCACCATTCAATTTCCTCCAGAGATTTGTCATACCTAACTTTTCTAACATTTTGTTTATCTCCCTAACTTCTTTTTTATTTATTTTGTGGTTTGATTTATCTAATTCTGAGAGAGCAGGGTTGAGATCCCCCACTAGTATAGTTGTACTGTCTATTTCTCCTTGTATCTCTGTTAGTTTCTCCTCTAGGGATTTGGATGCTATACCACTTGGTGCATATATGTTTAGTGTTGATACCGCTTCATTGTCTATGGCACACTTAAGTAAAATATAGTTTCCTTCCTTATCTCTTTTAATTACATCTGTTTTTGCTTTTACTTGATCTGAGATAAGGATTGCTACCCCTGTTTTTTCTTTTTGTTCACTTGAAGCATAAAAGATTCTGCTCCAGCCCTTTACCTTCACGCTGTATGTATCTCTACGTTTTAGATGTGTTTCTTGTAAACAACATTGTAGGATTCTGGCTTTTAATCTAGTCTGCTATCCGTTTCTGTTTTAAGGGAGAGTTCATCCCATTCACATTCACATTTAAAATGACTATATCTATATTTCCTGCCAGCTGATTTACCCAAAGTTATATTTTTCTCTTTTCTTTCCCCTTACTCCCTTCCCCCTCCCCAGTATTTTGTTTTTGATGACCACCTCGCTCTAATAGTCCTCCCACCTTTAGAACCCTCCCTCTTTTTTACACCTTTCCACTAATCCTTCTATTAATTTATCCCTTTCTTTTCCTCCTTTCACTCCTACTTCCCTATACAGAGGGCCAAGTTTTTTCCTGAAATGAACTGTGTCTGATATACTCTTTTATAGCCCAATCTAATGAGAGTAAAATTCACACAATACTCATCACCCTCCCTTCTTTCCTTCAACTATATTAGATTTTCTATGTCTCTTCTTGAGACTTTGTCTTATTTTACCTCCTTTTTTTACTTTATTTTACCTCCTTTCCCCTCCCCCCCCCTTTTTATGGCATGATATACCTTCCACCTCTAATTTCTTTTTGATTATTATCAAAGTAAAATCAAATTATACCCCCATTCTTTAAGGATACTCTTAGTAGAGACAGAGTTCTCGAGAGTTCTTTCCTTTTTACCTTTTTACACTTCTCTAGAGTTCTGTGTTTGGAGGTCAAATTTTTCATTCAGATCTGGTCTTTTCATTAGAAATAGGTGAAATTCTCCTGTATCATTGAATGACCATCTTCTTCCCTGGAAGACGATGCTCATTCTAGCTGGATAGCTTATTCTTGGCTGTAAGCCAAGTTCTTTTGCCTTTCAGGATATCTGATTCCAGGCCCTTTGATCCTTCAGTGTGGAAGTTGACAGATCCTGTGTAAATCTAGTGACAGTTCCTCGGTATTTGAACTGTTTTTTTTTTCCTTTCAGCTTGTAATATCTTTTCCTTGGTGCAATAGTCCTGAAATTTGGCCACGATATACCTTGGGGTTTTAATTTTGGGGTCTGTTTCAGGAGGTGATCGGTGAATTCTTTCAATGCCAACTTTGCCTTCTGATTCTAAAACATCAGGGCAATTCTCTTTCATGATTTCCTGGAAGATAGCATCAAGGTTCTTTTTTTCATCGTGACTTTCAGGGAGTCCAATAATCCTTAGATTGTCTCTCCTGGATCTGTTTTCCAAGTCAGTTATTTTTCCTAGGAGATATTTCATATTTTCTTCTATTTTTTTCATTTTTTTGTTTTTGTTTGACTGATTCTTGAAGTCTTATTGAGTCATTCATTTCAATTTGTTCAATTTCAATTTTTAAGGTATTATTTCCTTCAGTTATCTTTTTTACCTCCTTTTGTATCTGGCCAATTGAATTTTTTGGTTCATTGCCTTCTTTTTCCATTTTGCCAATTTTATTTTTCAGTGAATTGTTTTCTTTTTCCAATTCACCAATTTTGTTTTTCAGTGAATTTTTGTCTTTTTCCAATTCACCAATTTTATTTTCCAGTGAGCTGGTGACTTTTTCCAATTGACCAGACTTATTATCCAGTTTTTCACATCTCTGTTGCAGGGCGATATTTCCTTCTTCCACTGCTCTCAATTTATTTCCCCAATCGTCTTCTAGTTCTCTTTTGAGATTCTTTATGCAATCTTCCAGGTAAGCCTTCTGAAAGGGAGACCAGCTTAAGTCCACCTTTGTGGCTTTATCTGGGATTGTTTTCAGAATCTCAGGATCTGGGGACTTCTCTAGTTTATCTCTGTAAAAGCTGTCTATGGTAAGAGCTCTCTTCTTGCTCATGCTTTTTAGTTGAGGTATCAGTCACCAGCAGGGAATCTGCAGCAGTTTTATTTTGCCCTGGGGCAATTTGCCAAGTTAACTTCCAGTCTGGGGCTGATCTGGCTAGATCCACACTAGGTCCACACTTTCATCTGCTCTCAATCCACCCTTTATCAAAGGTAGACCTGCCAAAGCACCTGCCCATAAGCAGAGCAAAGTGGCCCAAGGATCTCCCAGGGACTTCTTGGCAGCCTAAAATCTTCTGGTCCTTCCCAGCCCTGGACTTGCACCCTGTCTTTACACTGGATTCTGAGCACTGGGAGCTGCTTGATCCCCTGTCCGTCTAAAACTGACCTCAGAATTTCTTTCAAAGTAAATATTTGATAGAAGTGCATTGTAGTCCAAGTGTTTGGTGGAGCCCTCACTCCAGAACCAGTTCGGAGGCTCAATTTGTCTGGGTCTGAGGGAAGGTCTCAGGAGCTCACAGAGGACGCTGTCTGCAGATCATCATGTTGGCTCCGCCCCCTGCAAAAGGCATTTAGAAAGAGATAAGCGGAAGGTTCAAGACTAGGTAATGAGATCACAAGAATAGTGAAATCTTGTAGATAAAACTAATTGACATGACATTAGGAGGGAGAATTAGTTAGGTAGAATTCTATATATCCTAATTGACAACTGTGTATATAAACTATCAGTGGTTACTTATTGAATATGAGAAGTAAAATAGTTTATAAATATTTATTATGGATCTATCATATGCAAGACACTGTAAAAACAGGATAGATATAGAAATAGGTAATCATCATATAGGAGGTAATCATCATATAGAAGTTACTAGGCTTAAGAAGGATTGGGAATGATTTCTTGTACCATGTGTGTTTTTAATCGGGGTTTGAAGAAAGCCATGGAAGTCAGGAGGTAGAAAGGAAGAGGGATAGAATTCTAGGCAGAGGAGATAGACAGTTAAAGTGTCTGGAGACAAAATATGCAAGGAACAGTAAAGAAGCCAGTGTCTGGATCACAGAGTAGAAGAGGAAAGTAAGTTGTAAGAAGACTGGAAAGGTCAGAAGGGGCTAGGCATTGAAGGACTTTGAATCTCACAAAGAGGATTTTATTATATTTTGTCATAGAAATGATTAGGGATCTATCATCTCAATGATCAAAAGAATTTTTCAAACCTATTGTTATTATCTCTTTAAACCTCTTTGGCTGCCCCTTCATTTCCCTTTTAACTGAGAAAATTGTCTCATATTCTCTGTGTGTGTGTGTGTGGGGAAATTAAAACCTTTTGATAAGTGCTTCCTCTTATCCTTTTTTTTCTCCATTCCTCCTCATCTCATATCACTCAATTTCTCCCTCACACCTATCTCAAATGAACAGGTAGTCTTTGTTGCCAAGCTGATGCTTCGGCCAATTCAAGTGATCCCATTTCATGCTGCTTTCTTCAAAGATTATGTTCCCTAAAATCCTCACTCATTTATTTTAATTATTTTATTGCTTCCTTACTAAAGATCAGTTTATTCATGTTCCCCCCAACATCCTCAAAAAACCTTCCTTTGATCTGCTATTATCATGCTTGTCTACTGCCTTTTGTGACTCAACACTTTAAGGCATTCTACAATAGTTATTCAACTCCCTTGTATCTCACTTTCTTCTTGATATCTTAATGTCATTATTTAGCTAAAATAGTTTTTTCTTATATTATCAATGATACCTAAATTGTTATATTTACGTGTCTTTTCTCATCATGCTTCTCCACCTCTCTGTAACCTCTGTATTTGTATATTTGACACTTTTTCTCTATGATAACAATTTCTCTCTAGATTTTTGTGATGCTAGTCTTTTTCAATTCCCCTTTTATCTCCTCAGTCTCCATTCTTGGATATCCAAGTCATGTCCTCTAATCATGAATACCCCTCAGGATTCTGTCCTAGGCTATCTTTTTTCTCCATCCATACTATTTTATTTAGGGGCCTCATCAGCTCTCCTATATTCTGTATCACTATGCTGATCCTCAAATCTATTAATTCAGCCTAAAATCCCTCCTGGCCTTCAGTCCTACATCTCCAACAGAAAAAGTAAACATAATAAACTCAATATTACCCAAAATGAACTCATTATCTTTCCCCAAATAAAACTCCATTTCCAAACTTTCACCTCCAAACTTCTCTATTTATTGTCTGGGACTACAGCATTCTGTTACCTAGACTCACCACCTTTTTACTCTCTCTCATTCCTCATATCATACCCAATCTGTTGCCTAACAAAGCATGGATATTTTACCTTTATATCATCTTCACATATTCAACCTTCTGTTCTCTGACTTTGCAAGTACCCTAGTGTAGATCCATATTACCTTAATTATTTTAATTGCAATAGCCACTGTTTGCTCAGCCTGACACAAGTTTCTAACCCTTTCAATCAAATCTCCAATCTGCAGTTTAAATAATCTTCATTAAACACAAATCAACCATGTAATCCTCTATCATACCAAAGAACAAACATAAAATCTTTGGTTGGGCATTCAAAGCATAATCCACCTTTCCCACATTTCTAACTACTGGTTACCTGTATTGCCATCACATACTCTTAGATCTGACCATATTGCCTGCCTTGTTGTTCCTTTAATAAAATAATCTAGCTCCCAATTGCAGGAATTTTAACTGTATGCCCACCATTCATGGCCTGGAAAGGCTTAGATTATGCTAAGTGAAGTAAGTAGAACCAAGAGAATATTAAACACAGCAACAAAGAGATTATGTGATGATCGACTCTGATGGACTTGGTTCTTTTTAACAGTGAGATGATTCAAGGGAATTCCAACAGACTTGTGATGGAAAGAGCCATCTGCATCCAGAGAGAAGACTAGTAAGACTGAATATGGGTCACAGCATAGTATTTTCAGCTTTGTTGCTGTTTGTTTGCTTGTCTTTTTTTTCTCATTTTTTCCCTTTTGATCTGATTTTTCTTGTGCAGCATGATAAATATGAAAATATGTTTAGAAAAATTACATATATTTAACCTATAATGGATTATTTACTGTCCATGGGAAAGGGGAGTTGGGGAGGGAGGGAGACAAATTCGGAAGACAAGGATTTGTAAGGGTGAATGTTGAAAACTATCTTTGCATGTATCTTGAAAAATAATTTTAAAAACTATCATTATTAAAAAAATTAAAGAAACATTCGTTTGACAACTGAGTGGATGATAAATTTGAGTTGAAAATTACTCCAGGTCAAGAGAATGGCACAGGCTACTGGAATAGCTGAGCTATGGGTAATGAGAATGGTAGTAACTGAGGATACAGGGACTGTATATACAAGATGTTATAGAGATGAACTACACAAGGCTTTTACAACAGATTTAAAAGAAGTAAATGTAAACTCTTGCCCTAAAGAGATCTAACTTCAATCTCTATCTGCCCCTGTACATAATTAGAAAGTTAAGATTTTAGGAAGTAACCCTTAGAAATTCTTCCTAAATTCAGAAAAAAATAATTAATCCCTTTCATAGTTGATCATCACTGTAGTTATTTTCCTGGTTTCATTTCTCTTGGTA
Organism: Myrmecobius fasciatus; assembly: GCA_023553655.1. Taxonomy (NCBI): domain Eukaryota; kingdom Metazoa; phylum Chordata; class Mammalia; order Dasyuromorphia; family Myrmecobiidae; genus Myrmecobius; species Myrmecobius fasciatus. The sequence continues at coordinate 8,777 of JAJPUD010015331.1, forward strand.
GGGATTAGTTTCTTTCACTTCAACAGGGTTTTAAACTTTGAAACATTAGCACTTTAGTTGTTCCAACCATATCAAACAAGCAAACTGAGTGAATCAGACAAATCAGATCCCTTCCTGTGTTTGCTTCAAACTTCAAATATCCTTTGAAGAACAATTTTTCAGACTCCTAAGGTTTCCAAATCAGTTTTTACTTGGGCTACTCCAAAGGTTTCCAAAACTTCAGCAATTCAGGCAGGAAGGACAAATGTTATGATTTTGGAAAGCTGGCTTAGGTCCTGGTGGCATTTCAATTCAGATAGTGTTCAAATGTTACTGGGAATCATATTAGAGAAGCTGTTTTCAGGATATTTCCAGCTTAAGTCTGCAGATTCAAATGGTTTAGAGATTTCAGGTTAACTGAATCAGTATGCACATTTCAGAAAGCTTTTCTGGATTGGTCAAAGCTAGAAGTCTAATAATTCATAATGTGGAATGTTTTGAATTTATACGTTAAAATGCTATTGTGTTTAGTAAAGCATGAAGTATAATATAATTTTATGGCATTGTTCATACAAGAATGGATAACATCTGATTATGATGGTATTATAAATACAATTCAGCTCATTAAGTTACAGAGTAGTGCATCTTGAGGGTTATGGAAAAAGTTTCATGAGAATGGGGCCAGGTGTATAAGAAAACACTATATTATGCCTAAAGCCAAAAATTGAAAGCAAATGATATATTTCCATCTCTACTGAACTATTTTCAAGTAAGGTGTCATTTTTTCTTCTTCTAAGTAAGCAAGAACTATGAGCCAAACATTGCAACCACACAGGAAACACATGTAATACTATGTTCCTTTACTGCCTCTTCTATGTATGTCTAGATTGCCAGAAAAAAATATTTAATAAAATCATGGGTTTGTGAACTTTTTGGTACTATGAATATGACTCTAATTTAGTATAACTGCTCTCTTAATATGATCAGTGTTATGGAGTAAGCACTGAAAAAGCACTACAGAAAAAAATGCCATGGTTTGAATGCTGTCCCTCAGTTGTGGGAACTTCAACAATTCTCTGAATGTCAATTCCCTCATTTGTAAAATTTGGATTCTAATATTTGATTTACCTTGCTTATGGCATTAATATGATAACCAAGGGTGGTAATGCATATAAATGTGTTGTAACTTTAAAAATCTAAGTGAAAGTTTTTTTTTTTTTAATAATTATCATTATTTGATAAAAACCTGTTTAAACAAGCTATGCACTGGAAGATCATTGTGCTATAAGAAATGATGAACAGGATGCTCTCAGAAAAACTTTGATTGACTTCCATGAACTATTGAAAAGTTAAATGTACTATGTACAAAGTAACATTAGTATTGTAAGATGATTTCCTGTCAGTGACATGACTCTTCTCAGCAATACAATGATCTAAAACTTATGATGAAAATTATTATCCATGCCCAGAAAAAGAAATGGTGACTGAATGGAGATATAAGCTTACTTTTTAAGCTTTATTTTCTTTCAAGGTTTTTGGGAGTCTGTTTTGTTTTACAGCATAACTATCCTGGAAATGCCTTGCATGACTACACATATATAATGTTTATTGAATTGCTTGCATTTTCAATGAGGGAGAGCTAGAAAGGGAGGGAAAATGGATCAAATCTGGAACTCAAAAGTTTTAAAAACATGTTAAAATTGTTTTTACATGTAATTGGAAAAAATAAAATATTAAATAAATAAAAAAATTAAAATAAAGTATCCACACAGAAAAAAGGGGATAGATACAATAGTAGATATAAGTCTGAACTATTACCATTTTTAAATAAATTTCATAGATAATTTATCAGAAAATGTTATAGTTTACTTGGCTAGAAAATTAAGGAACTATAGAGCTTATCTAGACCAACTCTCTATTTTAAATAAGAAAACTGAAACCTAGAGTAGCTAATTGACTTGTCTAATATTAAAGAATAGCCTAGGATTAACCTATATAAATTAAGTTTTCCAATGGGGAAAATTTTCTAGAAACTGCTTAACTAAGTAAACACAAGCATTAAACATAGGTATAGTGGAAAGAGTCCTATATTTGAAATCATGAAAACTTGCCCCAAAATCTGCCTCTGCTATTTAATATCTGTTTTGATACTGAGGGCAGCTAGATGGTGCAGTGGATAGTGAGAAAGCCACAGGAAGACTCATCTTCCTAAGTTCAAATCTGTCCTCAGGTACTTGTTAACTGTGTAACCTTGGATAAATCACTTAACTATGTCTGTCTCAGTTTATCCATTTATAAAAATGAGGTGAAGGAAATGGCAGTTGCAATATTTTCTCCAAGAAGTCTCCAAATGGGCTCAAGAAGAGACAGACACAATTGAAATGACTTAAAAACAAGTATTGTTTTTGAACTTGATGTTTCTTCCAGCTCTAGATCTATGAATCTTATGATTTCTATACATTAGAGATATACCCAAGGACACTATTAATTAAAAATATGAACACATTTAAAAATTTTAATAATAGCTTTCTTATTTTCAAAATACATGCAAAGATAGTTTTCAACATTCACCCTTGCAAAACCTTGTGCTTCAATTTTTCCCCTTCTTCTCCCCTCTGCCCCTAGAGAGCAAGTAATCCAATATAGGTTAGAAATGTGTAATTCTTCTAAACGTACTTATCATGTTGCACAAGAAAAGATCAAAAGGAAATAAAAATTGAGAAAGTAAGTAAGTAAGTAAAGTAAGTAGTAAATAGAAAAATAAAAAAGTAAATATACTATATTGTGATCCACACTCAGTCCCCATAGTTCTATCTCTGATGCAGATGGATCACTCCATCACAAGACCATTGGCACTACTCTGAATCACTTCATTGTTGAAAAAGCCAAGTCCATTGCAGTTGATCAACACATAATCTTGTTGTTGCTGTGTATAATGTTTTCTTGGTGTTACTCACTTCACTTAGTATCAGTTTGTAAAAATTTACCCAAGTCTTTCTGAAGTCACCCTGCAGATCACTTCTTATAGAACAATAATATTCCATTATATTAATATACCATCATTTGTTCAGCATTTCTCCAACTTATAGGCATCCATTCAGTGTACAGTATGAACACATTTTAAATAAATGTTATAGAGAGGAAGGTGAATAAAAGACAATGTTTTACATAACTTTTCAGGATCAGGATCAGGAAAAAAATATACTACAATTATCAGGATTAAAATTCAGAAAATATCTATGTTATACAATCCAATAAAAATTAATTTGCAATATTTTATACAAAAAGCCATTCCCTGATAGATAAGTGATTAATGGATATGAAAAACAGTTCTCAAAAAATTGTTTAGCAACCAAATGAAAGTTTTCTCCTAATTATTAATAACAATATAAATGCAAATCAAAACAACTTCACACTTTCCAAATTGCCAATGACGAAGAGAGATAATAATAGTCAATGTCAAATGGGTTGTAGGAAGAGAATCAACCAATGTATTATTGGTGGAAGTGTGAGTCAGTACAACCACATTGGAAAAAAAAACCTTGGAGCTATGCAATATATATATATATATATATATATATATATATATATATGTATTTATGTATATCAAATCAATCATGTACATCTATATCTCAAAATTCAATGTTTTGAATTGATATATGTGCTTGATTTGAGATCATATATATCTGCACATACATACATATATACATATATATATACATATATATGAATATATATCAGAAGTCACTCTTTCAATATTATAAAGAACAAAAGACTCCAGAGAGGCGGGGGAGAGAGCATTGGGAGAGATGAGATGACATTTTCACTGCTTGAAATTCTCTATTATTTCTCTGAGTTGGTCACCTCCCTCCCCAGTTCATGCACATGAACATGTTTGCTCATGTTCACACACACACACACACACATACACAACTTTTAAGCTGTACCTTTGTGTCATTTTTCTCCATTGATTGTAAATTCCTATACATAAGAACAATCTTTATTCTTCACAATTGTAATCTTGGGGATTATCATAATGCCTAATATATAGGAGGCAGTCAGTGAATGTTTATTGATTGACCACTCTATCAATTTACATATAGGGACTATCTCCAAATATTGCACATTGCATATATTTTCAGAATTTTGCCATGTATTGTTTCCCTATGGTGAGTCCCCTCCTTTTTAATACTTCCATTCTTTATTCTTATAAAATTCTACTATTGGTTATATTGGTCATTTTGAACGAATGTCCAAGAGAGGGGGGAGAAGGGATAGTGAGGCAAAATATGGTATTGTTCAAAAAGCAAAAGCAATCAAAATATTAAAAAAAAACAATGTGATAGTTAAGAATGCTTTTAAAGGCATACTTTAAAAGAATGTACTGCAATTGAATGTGCTAGAAAATAAAATCTCTCTTCTTCACAATCACCAGGCCAAGAGAAGATGGAGAATGACCTGGAGGTAGTAAGAATCAATAGCGACAACTGCCACCAATTAAAATGGTGTTTCAAGAGGGAAAGAATGCTTAGAAGTAGTCTTCTAACATCATTTTGCCTTCTAGCCTGAGTGTGTTTTAAGGAGCAAAGAGGTGGAGTAGATTAAGAAATTAGTCCCAGGCACAAAAACTGAGAGAATGTGAGTACATTCCTTCCTTCCTCAATGATCTCCATTCAGTTTCCTAAGAAAGGAAGAGGATCAAAGGAAGAAGTATTAGAGGAGGGGAAAGTTTATTGAATATTGATTGGTGAGAAGAATAGCCGAGCCAAATCATCTTAATGACATTTAAAACTCAAACTAATGTTTTAAAAAGAAAAAATTGAAAAGTTCTACAAAATTCTCTTTGCTCCATTACTGGCATTGAAACTATCTTGCAGGGACTTTTTTTTTTCTTTTTTCTATTTTTTTTTTTTTTGTGGTTAAGTGACTTGCCCCTTGCCCACGGTAACAGCTAGTAAATATAAGTGTTTGAAGGCAGATTTGAACTCAGTTCTTCTCTCCTCCAGGACTAATATTCTATTCACTTTGCCACCCGCCCTGCCTATGAATTTTAATAGGACAAAATGACTATGTTTACATGAAAAATCAGAAATTGCACTAAAGTAAACAAACATAGGTGGAGTAACTGTAGGAGATCCAGAATATAAAGAGCAGATTTCAATAGAAGTATACAGTTTTGAAAACAATTGACTAAAAGGAGTAACAAATAAAACACTATACTGGCTTTATTCTTTGATGATGATACAGTTTTAAATTGTTTTTAGTATAACATAGTCTTACTTTATTGGTGTTCCTCCAATAATATATTTTCCACTTATTGAATCCTTTATGTATTCTTTTTCCCTTTTACCTGTTTATGTTTCCCTTGGGTCTTGATACTGGAGATTAAAATTTTGGTTTAATTCTTTATTTCATTGATTGGCATGTTTTTTTCCTTGATGTAGTATGCTTAATTTTTTTTTTCCAATAAGTGATTCTTGGTTGTAATCCTAGCTCCTTCTCTTTCTGGAATATTATGTTCCATGATCTCCAGTCTTTTGAGATTAAACTGCTGAGTTCTATGTAATCCTGACTGTACCTCCCTGATATTTGAATTATTTCTTCCTAGCCACTTGTAATATTTTTTCCTTGATCTGAGAGTCCTAAAATTTGCCAATAATGCACCTTGGAGTTTTTATTTTGAGATGTCTTTTATGAGGAGATTGATGGATTCTATCAATGCCTATTTTGATCTCTTCTTGTAAGACATGGAAGGTTCCTTTATAATTTCTTGGAAGGGGCACTGTTTCATGATTTTTTTACTAGGGACTTCAGGTCCTGACTGTTTACCTGATGCTCTGCTGATGCTGCTCAGAGGCCATGGAGTATCCCCATGTCTGGTGTTGCACTGAGGGGGATGGCTGGTGCTGCTAGAGTCCATAAAGTTTATGACAGCCTACCTGGTGCTGAGATGGGGTCCTAGACGTGCTGTTTGGCATGTACTGAGGCTGATGGGGATTTTCTCTATTTTCCCAGTCTATACTGAAGCACTTGGCAGTCTGTACCCTGAAGTTGTTTCTTTGCTGATGGTTATCAAAAATATTTGGTACATGACAAGGGCCAGACTATGTCAGCTGCCTGTTTGTTGAGACATTTTAGGGTTGATGTTTACCTGTAAATCAGGGCTATATAGACTAAAGCATATGGCGATTCTCAGAGAAGGAGTCTGCTGGTGCCTCTGGCTAAGCTGAGGCACAAGTGGTGCCCTGGTATTGACATTTGCTTATTCTACTGCACTGGAGTTCATGATCCTCACCAGATTTGCTGAAGTTGATTTTCTCCCAGTTTGCTCTGAATCTTTCTGTCTTGAACTGTGCACCCCTTTAATCCAAGTGAGACAGACCTTACCTATTGATCTTCCAAGTTTCTTGAACTCAAAGACAATTTTCCCCATCTTTTTTTTTTTTTGCGGTTTTTTATGTTTCAGGATGTTTTTAGTATTTACAATTCTTTGATGGTGTATATGGGACGGTTATGGGGATTTCCTGCTTACTCTCCTGTCTCGACTCCTGGAAGTCCTCTTAGGATCTTTTTGAATCCTTTCTCTCTCTCTCTCTCTCTCTCTCTCTCTCTCTCTCTCTCTCTCTCTCTGTCTCTCTCTCTCTGTCTCTCTGTCTCTCTCTCTCTCTCTGTCTCTCTTTTTTTTGATTTCTTTGGGGCATGAGCCTAATAGAAACATGGGGAGATCAAAGTGTATGTACTGTATAGTAATATTTGGAGTCTAGTTCTGAATTACTACATCATAATAGTTAAAGATCTGATACTACTACATGCAACACTTTTCATTTTTTCACTCCATTATTTCACTTGAAATCTTCATTTTTATAGTCCTTTAAGGGAATTTTGTTATTTTTCTAGGTCAATAAAGCAATCATTTATTCATCTGACATTGCACTGAAACTGCAATTAACTCAGTACTGTCACAACCCAATCATGGCCTTTGATTATATTTCTAATTGTTTATTTCTGCATTTATTTTTATAAGGAATATTTAGTAGTTATGGTTATATAATTCACACTAAATGTGTGTGTGTTTGTGTGTAACTCAGTAACTTTTCTCCCAGAAATTTTATACATTCTGTAGTAACATTTAAAAGAATGTTTTTACTATTTCTTCCTGCTATTTTGTATCAATAAAAATAACTGATTGTTATTGAATTTATTTTTATTTTTTGTTATTTAAAGCAATCATTGTTTCAGTAAAGTTTTTAATTACTGAATAATTGAACTATCTATGTAAACAATTATGTCATCTGCAAAATGAAATAATTTTTTGCCTCTTTTATTGGAATTATATCCTCATTTTTTTCCTGAGATTGTTCTATAGCTAGAATTTCTAGAACCATTTCAACTAATAGAAATGCCAGGGAATTTCTTTGCTTTATCCATAATCTTATGGAAAAAGTGTCTAGCATTTATATTACAAATAATATTTGTTCTTGGTTTTAGATAGATACTCTTTACCACATTAAATAATGTTCAATTATTCATCTTCTTTCTTCTGTTTTTTTTTTAAAAAAGATAATTGCATTTTTCATATTTTTTCTGCCTTTATGGATATAATTAATTTTTGTTTTTCCCTTAATATGAGTTACTGTGTTCATATATTTTAAGTATTGAAACAACAAAGGGTTTTTGGCAAAATAATATTTTAATATACCATTTAAATACTTAAATTAATTTCTTGCATTTATAGCGATGGCTTTTTATTTTTTCTTAATTTTTCCCAATTTTGAAATAAGGATCAACTATATCTCACAAGAAGAAAGTTCGGTGGGATCTCTTCATCACTTATTTTTGAAGCATTTTATGTGATATAAATGTTAAATAACCTTGGATATTTCAAAAGACTCTTTTCATCCTTTCCTCTCTTTCTTTCTCTCCCTCTCTCTCTCTTTCTGTCTCTGTCTCTGTCTCTCTCTTTCTCTCTCTCTCATTTTTTTATATTTCTTACTTCATCTTTTGTAAGTATATGCTATTATCCAAAAGTTGAGGTGGGTTTATGTTTGTGTATGCAGTTACTTTGGCTAGAGAAGCCTCTTCCCTGTTTAATTTTGTCAGTGGTATGGATTCATGGTGTAAGTCAATCTAAAGTGCAGGACCTCAAATAAGTTCAATCTGACAAAATTCATAGTAGCAACAAAATAGTCAGTCTGAAGTCCTGATATTAAATTCCATTATATTTTGTGTGGCAACAACTTTATAAAGACAGGCCTTCCTGCATTTAAAACATCCATATAAAGACATCTTTTACAGCCAGCCTAAAGCTATGAGACAAACATGGTTGGTTATTTATTTTTGCTGAACCAAAAAGC
>JAJPUD010015332.1:0-26830 GCA_023553655.1 Myrmecobius fasciatus
TTTTCCTTTTGCTGAGGCAATTGGAGTTAAGTGACTTCCCCAAGGTCACACAGCTAGGATGTGTTAAGTGTCTGAAATCAGATTTGAACTCAGGTCCTCCTGACTTCAGGACTGGTCTACTATCCACTATGCCACCTACCTGCCCCTCAAAGGTAGATTTTCAAAGAAAAAGAGAAATAAGAATGCTAAGGCTGAAAAGGCCCTTAATGACCTTATGAGGGCTAACCTCATTTTACAGAAAAAGAAACTGAGGTCCCCAAATAGCAGACACTTGCCTAAATTCATGCATATGAAAAGTGAACTAGTTAGAATTTGAACCCAACTCTTCTAAGTTAGAAGCCCCAGTATTCCTGCTGCACTGTTTCCCCTTTTGATTCCTGATAAAAAAAAGTAGAGAGAAAAGATTGTTAGAGACATACATTTGATTTTTTTTTAGTTTTATTTATATAGCAGTTTCATGATTTACCCTGTTCTCCCTTGTAACAAGTAGATCACAATAGTAACTGACATCATAAGATATTTAAAGGTTTGCAAAACATCTAACATCATTTGAGTCTCATAAGAATCCTGAAATAGGGGCTATACAGGCTTTACTCTAGTAAAGATGGGTCACATAACTAGTTATGTTAAGGGCAGCATCTGAACCTAGCTCTCCCTGATACCAACTCTAGCATTCTATTTCAGGTAAGAAAAACCAGTCAATACAGCCAATCATGAGACCATTCTGAGATCGGAAGGTCAGAAATTCAGAGGTAGACAGCATCTCAGAGGTCACCTAAGCCAACTATTTTTTTTTGTTGTTGTTGCAGATAAGGAAACTGAGACCCAGGCAGGTTAGATAATGGTCCAAGGCCATGCAGGGAGGAGACACCAGGGAAAAATTGGGACCCAGTGCTTCTGATTCTCAAATCAGTGTTTTTTTCTTTGTCACTCTTTACCCAATGGTCTAGCAGAATGTAAGGTCTTCCAGGACAGAGATTGTATCATTTTTCCCCCTTTATTTCACTAGCCCCCACCAGGGCCGTGGGTACCACAGATACATATTAAATGCTAGCTAAATTGAACTGAGAGTTGTGGCCAAAGTTTTGACAGTCAGATGCTAATAACAATAATTGTAATAGTAGTAATAATAACATAATAATAGTATTATGGGCAACTAAGTGGCTCATGGGATAGAATTCAGGGCCTGGAGCCAGAAAGTCTTGAATTTAAATCTGACCTCAGACTCTTACTAATTGTATGATCCTGGCCAAGTTACTTAACCCTGTCAGCCTCAGTTTTCTTATCTGTAAAATGAGCTGGAGAAGGAAATGGCAAACTATTCTAGTATTTCTGCTAAGGAAAATTTTCTACCACAGTTGGACATGGCTGAAATAGCTCAGTGACAAAAAATAATATCATTAATAAAATAATTTCACACCTACCAAATACAGCAAGATATGTTCTAGAGACTAGAATCATACATCAGAAATATATTGTCTTTCATGGATTGACAATCAAATCCCCAGCCTACAAATATAGCTCAAAATAACCCCAGAGAGCTCAATTCTTAAACTGTCCCAGGACCAGAGAAGATCACAGACCTAAGCTTTTGTTGTCCACAATCTTCCAGATAAAACGCTGATTGATTAAAAAAAAAAAAAAAAACACAACTTTTGAATAGCATTTTGATGACTGCTAGCAAAACATGTGTCATCTCTGATTTGCATAGGATGAAAAGCTCTCAAAATATAGAGATTCAGTTGAAGACATCAAAATAATAGGAAAAGGATGAGGAAAAAGATCATTCTTCTCATACTCTCTTTTACTGGAGTTTTACTGAAGATGCTTTTAATGATCTTACAGAAGATGAGCTGACATTTTAGTGCTTATTCAAAAAGCAGGCATTTATTAAGCACCTATTATGTGCCAGACATAGGCTAGATGCAGGAGATACAAAGACAAAACAAAACAGTCCCTTCTCTCAAGTTTACATTCTATCACTCAGCTGCCAAACAAACAAACCCACTTGTGCAATAGTCCATAAAACACTAATTATAAAAGACAGAGATAGTGATCTGTTCCAAGATTGTTTCTATTAGAACTCTACTGAACAAGATGAGAAGACTAATGGCAATAATAATGTGATATTTATATTCCACTTGCAAGTTGGCAACATGCCTTGGGGATCATGTTTGAGTCCCACAAGAGCTCTAAGGAGGAGACTTTTTAGTCTTTAAAACTGAATGGTCCTGGGGGCCTCCAGGCTGGATACTTGAGGAAAAGATGGAACTTATGGTTGAATGGCTCACTCTTTGGTATATGGTATATCCCCATGGGCAGGAGACCGGTTACTCAGAATGGCAGTTAGTTCTCTTACTGTCTATTCTTTAGTGAATGCCTTTTGATGGGAAATGTACACAGTCTTGGGACTGAAGCTGAAAAGCCCCGTGCTGGGGTTAGTGGAGTGTGGGAAGTTGCTATTGTGACTGTTCAGATGTTGACTGAAGGAAGCCGCCAATACAAGGAGACCAAGTAATTGAGTTCAAAACAGATGGAAAGACTTGTTGAAGCATTTAATATGAATAGATGTAAAGGGCTGTACCTTTAAACTTTGTGAAACAGAGGACAGGGGAATCTGGATAACATAAGGTTTGTCAGTTCTGATTTTTTGTTTATAACACTGGTTTATAAAGAAAGTGGAATTCTAGAAGCTGTTTCTGGTCAGCATAGACACAAACTCTGGCTTTGTTAGATAGACAAGTTATCACAATGTACATACCTTTATTCCCCTCCAACTGGAAGGTGAGGCTTCTGGTTATCATTTTTTTGAGACTTCTACATTTTTAAAAAGATTATACTTATTTAAAAAAAGAAATCTTTGTCTATTCCCACCCCAATTTAGTGTTTTAGTTATAGAACCATAGATTTATCGATGGAAAGGTTATCTATATCTAGTATAATAGATGCTATTTAAAATTAAAATGTCATTGTTCTTTTGTTTTTACAAATTCTTCCATTTCCAAATATATCCCTCTCCTTATCAAAGAGACTTTTTTTTTTCCCTAACAAAGGATAAAAAAAAAGAAGGGCGCTGTTTTGGGAACAGCAATTCAGCAAAACTAACCAACATATCAACTGTGTCTGACAATATATGAAATGCTCTATACCCCTAGTCCTCCACTTTTTCAAAAGAAGAGAGAGGTACATTTTCTCATCTCTCTGGGGGGGGGGGTGAGGAGGAACAAACTAGTCCAGTTACATAACTTCAAGGCTTTATTGCTATTCTTTCCATTTACATTGTTGTGATCATTGGGTATATTACTTTCTTGATTCTGCTTATTTCGCTTTGCATAAGTTCAAATATTTTCTAACGTTTCTCTGTATTCTTCATAGTTGTCATTTCTTATAGTGAAGTAATTACATTCATGTACTACAATTTCTACCCCCCTTCCCCATTTCATAGGTAAGGAAACTGAGACTCTGACAGGTTAAATGATTTGTCCAAGATCACCTAGAGGTCAAGTGGCAGTAGCTAATGTTAATATGAGTTCTCCGCCTCCCCTATTGCAACTTAGTAAAAAAAAAATGTACCATTTGAATTAATTTTTGTAGAGGTTGGAAGGGACTTGAGACTTCAACTAGACAAACATTATTTTATAGAGACTGAAAAGTTGTTACCTTTCTCAAGTCACACAGCAATGTGTGGCAGAACCAGCACATAGTAGGTGTTTAATAAATACTTATTGAATTAAATTGTTTCAGCAGTCTTTCAAGAGGGGCAGCTAGGTCATACAATAATAGGAAATTGGGTCTGGAGTCAGGAAGATCTGAATTCAAATTCAGCTTCAAACCCTTACTAGCTATTTGATCCTAGGTAAATCACTTAACCCTGTTTACCACAGTTTCCTCATCTTTAAAATGAGTTGGAGAAGGAAATGACAAACTGTTCCCATGTCTTTGCTAAGAAAATCCCAAATGGGGTCACAAAGAGAAGGGCTGAAAATGACTAAGCAATAACAACAAGCTGTCTCTTTGCTACACTGCAATGTTCTATTCACCCTTTTCAGTGTGCCTTCCCTAACCTAGTGTAAGGTCCTCAGACTGGGTTCATTGGGCATTTCTCCATGGAAATCCACCCCAGCACAGCTGAGGATTTAGCCAAGAGAAAATTTGGATTTTCATCCCAACTTTTCAATAAAATGACCTGTGTAACCACAGCAGGAAACTTCATGTTTGGGCCTCAGTTTCCTCATCTGTAAAAATGAGGGATGGAGGGATTGGATGTTTAATGTCCCTTCCAGCCCTTAAATCCTATCTATAATCTCTTGACTCCTTAAGAACTGCCTGATATCTTGGATTCCTATCCATCACCCTGTCTTTCAGTGACTGTAGGAAGATGGGCAAATTGAACCAGTCATTCATTCAATAAATATTTACTAAATGCTTACTCTGATCCAGATACTGTGCTAAACACGGGGACAAAAACGAGCCATCTGGGTGTGATGAACAGAAACTAAATGGGAGATTGGATTTTGTGAGAGGTAGCATCAGCCTCAAAGTTAAGAAGCCTTGGATTGAAATCCTGCCCCTGACACATACTGGTTGTATGACCCTAGACAAGTCATTTAAACTTAGGCAATATAAACGACTGCTCTTGGAGACTTCAATTTGCATTGCCAAAAGGAAGCACTTTGCCTTAAAGGCATCACATATCTGTACCAAAAATAAACAAAAACAAAAATCCTCCCCGAACTGTTAAAAAAAAAAAAGAAAGAAAGAAAGAAAGAAAGAAAGAAAGAAACTACAAGGGAGGCTCTGATGCTGTCTGGCCCTGGCAGGCTTTCCTGCACTAGTACCTGGATGGAGGCGAGGAGGGAACAAAGGGGGCACTCCTCAGCGGCAGCCGAAACGGGTAATTTTCATAATGTAGTAAAAATTTTAATGCGGGGATTAAAGCAATATTTAGTTGTTACATACAGAGCTGGACATTCTCCCCTTGACAATGGATCGATTGTTGCCTCTTAGCCTTTCATTGTCCAGACTAATCAGCCTGAGGAGCAGAAAATACTCTTTGGGAGAGCAGGGTAAAGTACAGATGTCTCCCTTCGCCACCCCCCACCCCCTATATATATATATATATATATACATATATATATATATATAAATATTAATAATTAAAACAAAGTATAACTTTGAGCTGAGTGTAACTGGGCTCCCCACCCCCAGCAGTTTATCATCTGTCAGAATTACTCTACTGTATACACTTTAATAAAGACGTCTATTTTTGAAGCCCAAGCCCACAGCGTGAGCTGAAGTACAAATAATAGCGGCATTCCCCCTTATCCCTCCTTTTTTTCTCTTCCCCCCCTCCCCCTCCCCACACTCCCTTACTTCCTGGCTCAAAATCCAAAAAAAAATTTCCTTCCAATTACCGCTTGGCACACTTTCTTTTCTCTCTTCTCTCCCTAGCTTCCAAAATTCAACAAAGAAAAGGAAGAAAAAAAGTTTTCTGATGACAGTTTTTAGAAAGTCCCGACCTTTATATTTGGGAAAGGGAATACCTTTCCCAAACATATCTAGATTTATTCGATTTGGGGTTGGGAGTAGTGGTGGGATAGATAGTGGCTTGGGGGAGGGAGGGTACATTGAAGGAAAAGGTGCTCTAGGCTTTTGAATGAAGTTAGACTACCCCCTGTGATCTGCCCAAGACTCAGGGGAGCTGGCTTCCACAATCCACCAGTTCTTATCCCTCAAGGTCCCTGTAAAATACTCATTCCCATGTAGCAGCTGGAAGGCCATTCTGCAAGATGTGGAACCTTTAATCATTGGTAAGCCCTGCCATCATTAAAAGTGCATAGAATGGTGAAGCAGTTTCCACAGTGCAAGAAAATTACTAAACAAGGAAAGTATTTTTATTTGTGAACACAATTCACTTAGCTTCTACAATTCCTGATTCAGCCTTCACTGTTAAGGGGTAAGTAACAGAAGGAGGCTTCTAACCCAAGTCCTCTGATACCACATCTATTCATCTCATTCCACTGTGCACCCTTGGTGTGACTGAGCAAGTAATTTGGTTTTTCCCAACCTTGAAACTCCTTGCCTCATGGCATGGTGGTAAGGGAAATAAATGCTTTTAGAAAGCACTAGGAAAATCAGAGAGATTATTATTAGTGCAGTAGCATCACCTTCACCCTCAACCTTCTTGGAGAAAGAATTAGGGTTTAGAAAAAACCCTTAAGAAAGGGCTAATGTAGCCTTCAGGTCCTTCAGGTTTTTTCTCAGGGTGATCTGCCTACCCCACCTTCTCCACCTCTGAAGTGGAATGCTGTTTCTGTCCTCTCCCTTCTTCAGTCATTGAGTAGTGACTGAATGTTACTTCCTTGGGGAAGTTGTAGATGGTATTACTGCTCAGTAATGGTTTCTATTAATTTCTGAGGCCTCTTCCGGCTCTAAAGTTCTGAGATCATGCAATTCGATGCTATGAATGCTATATCAGTGCTACAACTATGAAAAAATGATGCAGACCCTGCCCTCATGAAGTTTATAATCAAGTCCAAGACTAATAGGTCTATAATATTATGAATTAGAATTTGGTCAGTATGTTGCATGGAATGAGATTGGAGAATAGAATCTAGGTTAAGGGAACATGTCAATGCAGTTTTCATGGAATGAGAATGACTTCCAATCTAGGTCTAGGTCTAGGCAAGAAATGAAAATTTCTAACAGATGGA
The DNA here is from genome assembly GCA_023553655.1 of Myrmecobius fasciatus. Lineage (NCBI taxonomy): Eukaryota > Metazoa > Chordata > Mammalia > Dasyuromorphia > Myrmecobiidae > Myrmecobius > Myrmecobius fasciatus. Next base: position 6,714 of record JAJPUD010015332.1, read on the forward strand.
TATGGAAAGAGAATCTTTTCCAGGGATTGGGACGTATGTCGTGTATGGAGGTAGGACCAGAAAGGGAACCACCTGGTAAATTTGGTAGGATTAGTAGGATATCTGGTGGAACTTAATTGAATAATTTAATGTGAAGTAAGTTGGGAAAGTTGATTGGAGCTAGAAATTCAAACTCAAAAAGTGCATTTGGTAGGGAAAACTTCTTGGTTTCTATACCTGCCACTTTTCTCCTGGCTTTTTATCAGTGATGTTCTTATTTTTTAAATCTCAGAGCTCCTTCTCCCCGGAGAAGAATGGATAGATGAATAAATAGATGGAGAGATTGAGAGCTGGCTGATTTTCAGTTTCTTCATGATGTGAATTATTTGACTCAGAGATCTGGTTGTGGCTTCTTCATTTAGTCCAAGTGACTGTGGCTTGAAGGTTCTTAACTGCTCAAATGCTTCTTGAAGTCACAACCATTGCTACTTCTGTCCAGTGTTAGGGGAGCAGAACTCCCTAGAAAGAGGCTTCTTCCAGAAAAATAAAGACACTGAAGCCAGAAAGGGAAAGCCAAGGTAGTGTGCTTTACTGACAGAAACACTAGCTATAGAGGCAGAGATCTTAGTTCTGCTATTTTTTTATTTTACTCTTGGCAATGTGGGCAAATCAGTTGGCCTTTCTGGGACTTAGGTATAAAATAAGGAGCTTCAGCTTGATTAGATCCCTTTAAGAGGGCAATTCTATTCAGCAACCAGGGTTAGGATAGGATCTTTTATGTATGGGTTTTGTCTTAGCCAGAGATAATAACATTATGCCAGGCAGTTCTGCTGCAGACAAAACTGCTTTCAAGTCTTTGAGATGTTTTAAAATTAAAAGTATCATTCTTTTTAGTAATCTTTCCCATCTCCTCTTGATCCATCTCTTTTATTCTGAAATCATCCCACCAGGAAGGCTCAACCGTGTGGTCCTCACTGCTTTACTTTTGAAAAACTTTAGGAAAGGATCTTTTCCAGAATTTTGGATGTTTTCTCAAAGGTTTCACCGGTATTTTCTCTTGGGAAATACTGTCTTGTTTGCATATGGAAATTTAGGGACACATTGTTTGCAGCTGGAAGGAACAGGGCCAGATCTTTGGATGGATGTATGGAAAAGAGAGGAAATGTTTTTTGTATTTTTTCCCACTTATCAAGCATTTTTCTCCCTCTCCCCCCAAAAAGTAAAACAGACCCCTAGTAATAAATAAGCATAATTAGGCCAAGCTAATTCTCAGAGTGGTGATGACCCCAAATAGATGTTCCATTCTACAGATTAATCTATCACTTCTCTGTCAAGAGATGCTTCACCAGAGGAAGCTTTTTTCCAAACATGTTTACAAGAAAAAACTCAAATAACTAAACAGATTGTGGGATTGAATTTCTGATTTAAATATGTCTTCTAAGTTTTTCTAGTAAGCATGTGAATCAAAGAGAATACCAATAGAAATGAAACACATTACGTTGTGTGATGATACCTCTGTGAAAGACTGCTTAAGTAGCAACAAAACATTTTTTAACCGAAAAGTAAGTCAGGGAGCTTGTGTTCCCTATCAGTCCTGATAAAGCCCTTTCCTAGCAGGATAGCCCAGATGTGATAGTGATGGCTAGACACCATTCATTTCTTTAGCAGCAAATTCTTTGGTTAATAAGAAATCACTTACTCAATCCTTGTAATGTGGAGCACTTCCTTCCAAAAGGTATTGTGTGACTTCAAATAGTAAGACTAAATGATGATTATTATTTTTTAAAGATACATAAAATCTATTTTAGAATCTATTTCTATTGTTACACCATAGGAAAAAAAATGTGAGTTATGCATCTTTTCAGCATCTCTAGTTAATCTCCAGTTAAATCTTTTGTGGGTTAGTATGAATGAAGGATTTCTCTGGTATCAACCCAAGAATTCACTTAGAAGCCCTAAGTTGCTGGTTTGGGATGTGGATTTTGGAGGAGGAGTTTTGGTGGGAAGCTCTGCTTCTATTCAAAGTAGGGCTGAGGTCAAGGTGAGACTATGGCTGACCAAATGTGATTCAATCAGTGAATTTTCATCTTTCAATCATTTTAGTTTGATTCTTGATGAACCCTGCTGAGATATTCTTGGCAAAATTACTGAAGTGCATTCCCATTTCCTTCTCCAGCTCATTTTACAAATGAGAAAACTGAGACAAACAGGGTTAACCTCTTGCCCAGAGAGACACAGCTAGTAAGTATCTGAGGCTGAATTTGAATTCAGATCTTGATTCTAGGCCATGTGCTCTGTCCACTGTACCATCCCTGCCTAGTACTTATCAGGCACCGGGCTAAGCAGTGAATGTTCAAAAAGAGGGAAAATACAGTGCCTCAAGTAATGTACAATCTAGTGGGGGTCAAAACATGCAAACAAATAGATACTAAACAAGCTATATAGGATAAATAGGAAATACTTGAAAGAGGTAGAACATTGGGACTAAGAGAGACAGACATCCTCTAAGTTGGAACTTAAAGGCAACCAGAGAGCTTAGTAGTGAGAGCAGAGTAGAGAGTATCTCAGGCAGGGTGGACAGCCAGAAGAAATGCTTGCAGAAGAGGGATGGAATGTCTTGTTTGAGGAATAGCCAGGAGAGGCCAGTTCACTAGATCTAAGAGTCTGTGCTGGGGAGTAAAGTGTTAGAAGACTGAAAAGGTTAGAAGGGGCTAAATTCTAAGGGTGCTGAATTGAATGGGTTTATGTTCTTGAGAGCAGGAACTTTTTTTTGTATCCCCAGCTCTTAGCAGAATATCTGGCATGTAGAAGGTGTTTAACAATGTAATATGATGGACTAATTCCTGGGTGGGGTCTGAGGCCCAAATCAGCTGAGTACTAAGAGTTTATGCCCAGAAGATAGCTGCAGGCCAATGAGTTTGTGGGGAGCCCAGAGAATGATGAAGCTTATTTGCTTCCTAAATTTGGTCTGAGATGGGTAAAGAGTGTAGCCACATTATTGAAATTTCCTGGCCTTTGGGCTCAGCTGTAACATCAACTCCTCCAGGGAGCCTGGCTTGACTCCCTTCCATCCAGCACAGGGCCTATAGTAAGAAATATATATATGAAGTTACACAAAACATAATTCCATCCAATGTGTTTAAGAAAAGTGTTGAATTTTGCATGAGGTAGACAGGTAAAGGGAAGGGAAAGGGCAGTTGAGATGGGGAAAGGGTGTAGAGTTCATATAGAATATCATAAATTTAAGAGAACATTCTTGCCACCATGGTAATTCATAGTTTGGTTTGGAGACAAAACTCTTCCAATTAAATATACCAAGAAGCTTATGATCAGTATCAAATAAGAGACAAGGAATGACTTAGATTAGAGACAAGTTATTTGTGAGTCAAGTAAGGCTTCCTGGAATTGTAGCTAAGCCTTGAAATATAGATAAATCCTATCTACTCAGGCACATGACAACCATTTACTGTGCACTTGTGTTTCCAGGAAAGAGCTCTAGGTGTTGTGATGGGGATGAGAATGGGAGAGACAAGATAATAAAATGGAAGCTGAAGTTTGATTGGAGAGGTGTGATAACGATAATAGTAACAATAGATAACATTTCTACAGTGCCTGAAAGATTTGCAAGATCAGTTATCTCATTTACCTGCCTCATTTTGAAGACTATAATTCGATCCAGTTTAGTATTTTATTTTTTATGCAAACATTTATTAAGTGAGCATTGTATACAATACCATATTTTAGGTTCTCTGCATAGAAAAATGAAATATTATGACCAAAGAAAGCTTAAACTCATGGAATCATTGCACCTGAGAGTAAGAAGGTCCAACCAGACCTGATAAAGGTTCATTCAGCTTTTGATGAAAACCTTTAGTGATAAGAAATCTACTATCCTCCTACAGCGGCTCTTTCTAATTTGGGACAGTTTGAATTGTTAGTAAGTCCTTTCTTCCAGCCAGCTAGATCTCTTTGCATCTCCTATCCACTAGTCCAAGTTTTGCCAAAACAAATTGTTGAAGACAGCTGTCATGGCCCCTCTGTGTCTAATCTTTGGTAAGCTAAACATCCCTAATTTCTTCAAAGAATCCTCTGATGACAGGGCTCCTCAGACCATCATCATCCTGATTATCCCTCTCTAGTTGCACTTTGGCTTGTCTATGCTCTTCCTAAATTAGTGTGACCAGAACCGGGGATGATACTCCTCCTGAGGTGCTGTGATCACCACAGGGGATAGAAGAACTCACACCTTCCTTTCCTGTTCTCTACACCAGGCTTGTTGTCATTACTGAAGAAGGCAAAGTTCCCCATTATCTTTGTCAGCACTTTGTCATGCTATTGACATGTATTGATCACACAGTCCACTTAAAACATCTCAGTCTCCCCCCCAACCATGTTATCTCGTCCATCTTTATATGCAAAGGTGATTTTTTTAAAAATCCAAGTGTGTTTAATTGTTTCATGCACATCTTACTCTTCAAGACCCCTTTTGGGTTTTCTTGACAGAAATAATAGAGTGGTTTGCCATGTCCTTCTCCAGCTCATTTTACAGATGAGGAAACTGAAGCAAACAGGGTTAAGTGACTTGCAGAGAATAACATAGTTGGAAAATGTCTGAGGCTACATTTGAACTCAGGAAGATGAGTCTTCCTGATTCCAGTTGCCCCAAGCCCAAGTGTAGACTTTACATTTTATCTCTGTTAAATTTCATCCGATTAGAATTGTCCCATTGTTCTAGCTTTTGAGGTATGTGTGGTAGATATGAGACAAATAGTAGGTATAACTATCATGTAAACTTTGATAAGTGCATAGAAGTCCAAATTGTGATATGAGATTCTAGAAATCTCTGATAGCTTCTTCATAGAGGAGGTAGCATTGTAGAAAAGAGTTTCATCAGGAAAGAGATGTGAAATAGCATTCCCAGCATGGGGGCTGGCCTGGGCAAAGGCAGAGAGATTGGAAGAGAAAGAAGGAGCCTAATGATGGCCAATGGCCAGTAGTCTGGTCTGGCTGAAATATAGTGTTTGAAGTAGTATGTGATAAAGCTTGAAAAGAAGGTGGGAGACTGATTGTGGAGGGTCATGAAGACTGGGTTAAGGAGTTTATATTTTATTTGGTAAGCAGTGGGGTTCCATTGATGAAGAAGGAATCCATGAATGGGTTGGATTAGTGATTATCTGAGTCCTCTTCCAGCTCTGAGATCCTGTGGTTCTCAGATTCTTTCTGGATAGATTTTTTTTTTTTTTTTTTTTTTTTTGTACTGGGGTCCTATTAAGTTCTGAGCAGCGGCTCAGCAGATGTTTTCCGATTGTGGTAACTGTAGCATGGGGGCAAATATGCAGATGTACACAAATATACATAGGTAGTATATACACACGTTCTTAGTGGAAGTCCCCCACCACATTGGGTAGACCCACTGTGGAAGATTTATAGGGGACATATAATTTATGAGAGCATGGACAGGTTGCAATCTCTATAATTGGAGGAATTATCCAGAGTAGTAACTAGCATGGCTTGCTGGGACTGTGCCTCATAGGCTGACTTCCCAAAGGGATGAGTAGTGTAGTGAATAGAGTGAATAGATGGCACAGTGAATAAAACACTGGATCTGGAGTCAGGAAGACCTGAGCTCAAATTCTGCTATAGATACTTACTAAGTATCTGTACTAAAGGCAAGTCACTTAACTAAGTGCTAGTTACTCAAACTTTGCAGGCTTTAGTAAAATGGAGATGATATTAGCATTTCCTTTAAAAGGCAATTGGTATTAAGTGACTTGCCCAGGATCACACAACATTAAGTGTCTGAGGCTGCATTTGAATTTAGGTCCTTGACTCCAAGGGATTTCCAGCCTTCTAGCTGCTCCCAATGAGATAACATTTGTAAGGTGTTTTACAAACCTTAGAATGCTATATAAATTGTATTATTATTATTATTATTATTAACATATTATAAACATATTATATTATTATTAATAACAATGATCATCTTTCTTTCCCACAGCAAGGAGACACTCTATTGTCAGAAGCTGAGGCTGCTACCTATTGCCTCCCTCTTTGGCCTAGACACCATTGAGTCCTTTTTCCTCCACTGCTAACTTTTTCATTTTTTAAAATTTTGGTATTGCATCTAATCTTGCAGTAGAATGGACTCCCTTCATGTCTACCTCCTACCTTAAGTTGGCTGATTTAGGGACCTGCCCTTCCAGAAATTAACTGAGATAGATCATTGTCAAAGACATTGATCAAAGATCAATGCCAAACACTGTCAGCCTCCTGGACCTCTACATCCTTCCTTGTCATACCAATAGTAAACTTGGCCCTTACCTTCCCCTGTCACTATCCTCCTATGCCTGCCTCTCCACTGTATCCTCTGACAACCTTCCTCTGTGGTGGTATAGTAGGAATATATCTAGATTTAGGGTTTCAATCCTGGATCTTTTACTTACTGCCTGTGGGACTTTAGGAATAGTCACCCTCATAACTTCAGTTTCCTCTTTTGTCAAATGAAGTCAGCCTCCACCTGATATCTAAGGTCCCTCCCAGATTTGTGATTTTATGACCTTAGATCTCTTCCTTCCTCTCACATTTTTCCTCTCATACGGTCCTCACTAAAAGCCTCCCTTACTCCTGAAGATAATAAATATCTTGGCCCTCTCTCCATAGTTGACTTCTTTTGTCACACTGACAAACAGGAGCAGGAGGAAGTAGGGGCTTGTTTCCTATTCCCTGGTGTTATCTTCCCTCTCCTACCATTACCACCCAGCCCCTACTTCTTTAAGCAAATCTGCCCTGTCCCACTACAGATAAGCTACCCTCAGGTTTCTCAGCTCTAGTGATCTCCATCTCCCGACTACCTGAGGAGTGATAGCACAGGAATGATCATAATACCCAAAAGGAATGATCATAATAGCCTGCCTTGTGCTCCCTACAAATGGATTTTCCACAGATATCTAGTAGTTATGCTCTGTGAATACTCTCATCAATGAAGATCATAGGTTCACTGAAGTATGTGTGTGTACCTGTGTGTAGATATACAAACATAAGTAATATTTCTATAGCATTCTATAGGATCTTAATTTTAGAAAGGACCTCTGAAACCATCTAGTCCAACTGCTAAATTTGACAGATGAGAAAACTGAGGCCTCAGGAAGTTGAGTTCAAGGGTACATAGGAAGTTAAAAAGCTGGAATTTGAGTATTGTACCACTCTAAGACTTTAGCCATAAACAGCCTTGTGGGTAGGTAGTAAAACATGGCTATTCCCATTTTACAGATTGGGAAACTGAAGTCCTGAGGGGCAAAGCAAACTTGATGAAGAACAAGCTCAATGATTTGCCAAAGTAAAAGCCTCTCTGACTTTGACCTGCCCCTCTCTTTCTCTTCTGTTCATTGTGGCTTCAAATCCCAACTCCTTCCTTGTTAGGTAGCTCTGGCCAGCCTGGGCCAGACCCATGTTCCTCTTTCCTGATTAACAGTATTATTTTTAGCAGTGGTGTGGTATGTGAAAATGTTGAAACGAAGTGCAAACATGTTGAGTCCTATTCAGTGACTGACTAGTAATGATGTGTTGTCTCTGTGCCCAACTCTAGATTTCCCCATGGAATTTAATAAACTTTTAAACATTCTCTTAAGAAAAACCCCTAAACCTTTGGCTAAGTCAGTTTGTTTGCTGTTTTCTCTGAAGAACTCACTTTTTTTTTTCTTTTTTTCTTTTTCTCTTTTCTATTTCTTCACCATTCAGAAGCTGGAAGGATTAGCCAAGCACCGGAAAGCTCGAGAAGTTTTAACCGAGTGTCTCTGCCCCCCAGGTATGTGAAAGGTTAAAGTCTTTTTTGGATGACCTTTTCTGGAGGATCTAATCCCCTTCTCTAATTGTGGTAGAATTGAGTCGGGCCCCATGCTGTGATGTCTGCTGAGAACTGGACTAAATGTGGGTTTGTGGGGGGATGGGGGTAAGAAGGAAGGTTGGGTTGGCAGGAAGATTGCCTTGGCTTCAAGACCTTTGCAAGTCAAGTCCATTTCTACCATTTACCCAGAAGCCTCAAAGCTTGCTGCATTTGAGGTGTCCTGATAAAGTGATTTAACACTGATCATTTAGTTGGCAAATAGTGTTTGTGAAGGTTTTCTCTTCGAGAAACTCAAAAAGTCCAACAGATTTATCTGAAGAAGCTTCAGAAGGCCCTTTCTACAGAAAAGGGAGAAAGTCCTGTCCTCATTCTGTGATGGGAAAACTAGACACAGAGTCCCTTCTAAACATAGGGTTAGAAAGTTAAGAGAGCAAGTGGTTAAGATATTGAGGAGGTAGAAATGTTAAAGGAAGGGGAGGATGGAGGAGGATGAGGGAGGCTTGGGGCCAAGTGTTTCCTTTTGGTGAGGGGCAGATGGTAGGTAAAGTTAGTGAGTGTCTTGAACACTGATCCATAGAACATCCAGTCCATAAATCAGCCAATTTATGGTAAAAGGTAAATTTTGGAGGGGCAGTGTACTTTATTCCATGAAAGATCAAATGGTCCAACTCAGGTGCTTTCTCCAGGAAATCTTTCCTTACTATTGAGTGAAAGTAATCTTTACTTAGATGCCTCTCAGAATTGTTCTGGACTCTCCTTTGCTCTGATCTTATAGTTACTCACTCTCCTCTCCTCCTTTCATTAAATTATAAATCTTGAGAACAGGGTATATAGCTGCAGAAAGATATTATATTTGGAATTTGAAATCAGTTCATAATTTGTAATTTGGAGTTCAAAGGACAGTTCTGCCATCTGTGATGGTGGGCAAATCATTTCATCTCTCTGGATGCTCAGTTTCCTCACTTGTAAATGTGAAGAGGTTAGGCTAGATGACTTCTAAGGCCCTTCTCAGCTCTAAATGCACCACCCCATGATTGATCTCCATATATACTCTTGCATAGAGCATGTGTGTTTTTTTCAGTGTCTTGCTCATAGTAAATGCTTAATCAGAATCTATTGTTAAAATGATCAAATAATTCACTTCTTTCTTATTTTTGTTAGTATAGGCCAAATATTCAGGCAATGCTAGCTGTATAGAAACACCCAAGTTATCTTAACTTTTCATCTGTGTGGTCCAAATTCAGATTCTTCACTGTGCTACAAAAGCTTGTTTTTTATGGGCCAGCTTGTTGCCCCAAATTGGAACCTTAGAGGCCATCCTAGCCCTTGATTTTACAGTTGAGGAAACTGGGGTCCAGACAGTTTAAATTATTTGTCTAACCAACACAATTCAGGTAGTAAACATCAGAGGTGAGATTTCAAATCCTGAGGTCTCTTCAGAGCCAGTATTTTTTGCACAAAGGCCAAACATATATATTTCTCTTCCAAGTCTGGTTGAGAAAACTTAGGTCTTGTAAGCAGGACTTCTTTTGGGGTCTGAATTATCTTATAAAATGCACATCAGAGAGCACATTAGTAGAAAAGTGGCATTTTTGGGTTTTCCAAACAGGTCAGACCAGAAATCTTTTGGCACTGAGGCACATAATCAAAATCGATCAATCCTCACTTTGATCTTTCTTCCTCCTTGAAGGTCCTTGGCACTCTCTCTAGTTAAAAAAAAAAAAAAAAAAAAAAAAAAAAAGCCTCCTCTTTTTAAAGTTCGTTGTGCAGGCTGGGGAAAACTAATTTGCCTGTTAATGAGCATCTCTGGTTGGGTTGTCACAGAGAGATAGGTGCTAGGGTTTGGAAATCTCTGTAATTTTCTGTGATTGCCTCAAAGGAAATTAGGTCTTTTAAAGGGGAAAATGAATCCTAACTCCTGGTTGGAGAGTCAATTCTTCCTTCCCCCAAAGTGTTTATCTCTGAGCTCAGTTTAGGCTTTGAATCTAAGAGCTGACCTTAGGATACCTTCTGGGCTCTTTGTTAAATCTATGAGAGCAAAGAGTCTCTCATTCAGTCTTGGGTCTCATGAACTCTGGGAGGGGTAATATCTTTGAAAAGAAGCCAAAAACTCAAAACGATAACTCTGCAACAACTCACTCCCAAACTGCTGAAATAACATGGGGCAAAAAAACATGGTGTTATTGCTACTGTGTTAGTTACTTTGGGATTGTTTCTGAATCTTCTGTTTGTGTCTTGGGTGCTGGGACTATAGAACAGCTGTGGCTCTCAGCCAAGTGGTTTCTGATTCGTCTAGGATTTGAGCAAGAGACACAGATATTCATTTTGGAGAAGAGAAGATTTAAGGGGGCCATGATCTGCTGTTTCCAAACACAAGAGTAGAAATGCTACTGGACCCAAGGGGCTGATGCGTTGAACCTATTTCCTTCCCCAGTGAAGGGTCTTTCTGTTCCAGACCCAGATATGTGGTCTTTATCAAGCTTAATCCTGGGAGAATCTAGGTTCCAAAGAAAAAATGGGGTGATACTCCTTTTCTTATACTCTTAAGCTTTATAATCCCCTATCTTCTTCATTCTTACCCTAGCATCCCGGGGAACAATTATTTAAAATTTAGGTGTGAGCTCATGTCTGAGTCTCCCAAAAGGAAGAGTAGAAAGGTAATCAATATACATTGTAAATCTATATACAAAAGCCATGTTAATGGATATAAAAGACTTGCAACATTCATTGACAGGATGACTTAAAGCACTATTCAATCACTTAATTGATAACTACTATTATACTCTTTCAGGAGTCATAATGGATAGAGTGCCAGCCTCAGACATTTATTAAATGTGTGGAGTCACTAAATCACTGTCTGTCTCAGTTTCCTCATTTATAAAATAACAAAGCAAACAAACAAACAAACCAAACCCAAATAGCACCTCCCTCCCTTCCAGGATTGTTGTGAGGGTCAAATGAAATAATAATTATAAAGTGCTTAGCACAGTGCCTGGCACATAGCAAACAACATATAAAATGTTAGCTTTTATTATTGTTATCAGAACATAAAGCAGTTTGTGGAATTGTTGATTAGCCACTTCACATTTCATCTCATCTGTGCCCTGTTCAAATGTTTTCATGCATGTATGTGTATGTGTGTGTATCTGTAGATATGTGTTTGTATCTGCTATGCATGTTGCATATATATGTGTACACACAGCTCTGTGTACATGCACATATATTTGTGACATATATATCCACATGTTTTTATACATACGTAATAAACACACACATATAGTTGTTTTTTTATAAAATGGTCCAGCCTTGAACAAATCTTCTTGATGGTTATCTTCTCCATGAATGCTGGAATGGTTGTCAAGGATTATTTCTGTCATCAGTCCAATCCAATGGGACCTGGCCCCTTTTGATCTTTTGAATTCACAAGAATGAGCTCAATCTCACATATCTACCTTTTTTTTATTTAAAGCTTTTTATTTGTATGACATGTATATGGGTAGTTTCCCAACATTGATCTTTACAAAGCTTTCCATTACAAATTTTACCCCCAGTCCCCTCCCCTCCCCTAGATGGCAGGAAGTCCACTACATCACATATCTACCTTAAGAATAATGTTTGATTGCCTACTCAGGAAAGGTGGAAAAGGCAAAGACTGGGGCACAAACTTACCTCATTGGTTCCATGCCCTGTGATGGATGAGTGGTGGGATAGAGGTAAAGAGAGAACCCACAACCTTCATGGCTAGTCTATAAACAGAGTACTTGCCACCCAAGAAGGTTGAAGGAAGAGACCAGGCTAGACACTGTCTCTTCTTAAAAGCCCACTGAGCCATTCATCACCTTGTCTAGTTCTGTAGTCAAGGGTGAGAATTTCCCTGTCATTTCAAAGAACCCATATCTTTCAGCACTGAGCTGGTCAGAAGTATTCATCACCTCCAGCATGTCCACTTGCTGAGCCAGCATGTTTGGTCAGCTGGAACCAGGAAGAGAAACTCTGGAAGGCTCTTTGAGATGGCCCTCCTTATCCAAGTACCTGAAAGGCTGTCTTATGGAAGAGGGATGGTGTACTTGTCTTGTTCAGGGCAAGCAAAATTAGGAACTATAGGAGTGGAAGTTGCCAAGAGGAAGATTTAGGCTAGATGTAAAGTAGAACTTGACAATCAGAACTGCCACAAAAGGGAATGAATGGCTTTGCAAGTCACTCAAATTCTTTGTTCCTCAGTTTCCCCATGTATAAAATGAAGGAGTTGAGTTCAACTGTATGCTTGGTCTCTTCCAGGTTTTCTAGCTCTAAATCTATGATCCTTTGACAGCAAGGGCTCTGTTTCTTATTAAGTAAGAATGAAGCATAGCATATACTAAAGTATATTAGTATATACTTTACTAGTATATATTAATATATATAATTTCATTACATTGTGGAGAACATACTGTAACTCCAATAGGAAGAGTGAAGTCAACATTGGTCTGAACTGTCCCAGAAGCTCTCATGGGAAAGGAAATACTTGGCTGGACCTTTCTTGAACAATGGATAGGATTTGAATAGGTAGAGAGCAGGCAGAGCTAGTAGCTCTGGTGTGTATGTCAAGAAGCACTAAACATACCTTTAGTTCAGCTATTATGGTGGTTGTGCAGGTTGACCTCAGAATACCTCCTCATGGAGGGAGAAGAATGAAGTTATCACCCTATGGGAACAGGACCTATTCTTGAGACACTGACCCCCATAAAAGAGGGGCTATTGCTCAGGAGGCTGCCACCTAGGGAGAAGCAAGTTAAGGCAGGACAGTGAAAGAATTTATCTGGTATGGGGTAATCCTAGAAAGGAAGCATCCCAGGTAGATTTCTGATTTGTCTAATTAACCTTTCTAACTAGATTTTATAAAACTGAAGGAGTGAAAAGTGCTTTCAAAATATAAATGTAACAAATTTAGAACTGTACAATCTTTAAAATTGTTATGTTCTCCAAATTTTGGTATCTTAGGACAATGCTCTCATCATCCCATCCTTGGTTATTTTTCTACAAGACAGAAGTAAAGAGAACATTTTACATTATTGAATATTATCAAATCCAGAAATTAGAAGGCATAGGCATTATATAAAGAAAACCAAGATTCAGATTTGCAAAAAAGCCTTTTGTATTATTTATTTGTCTTTTAGAAATCTAATTGCTGCGAAACTCCATTATTTGAGATGTAAAATCTATCACACTGAGACATCTTGCCCTTGGTCACACAGCTAGTAGATGCCAGAGAAAGAGCTAGAATCTTGACTGCAAAGTTGGCCCTATATGCACAACACCACACTATTTCTCTATTATCATTGAAAATGAGCTGATTGCATATATTCTAACTACAAATGGGTATAAAATCCTATCTATAAAATTGCATTCTAACTACAAATGGGTATGAAATCCTATCTATAAAATTACACTCATGTTTTCTGTGTTTGTCCTACGTATTAATGTGATATGTCATGGATACCTCCACAATGTAGCATCAGTTCTAATGTCTTCTTATTCTGTAGTCTGATTATGGTGAAGAATTCCTGCAGGGATTTTGACACCTGCCAGTAAAGCATTAGCTTTGAGGTAGTGTCATTTGTGGAAAAGTTCAAATTCAGCCTCAGAGATTTACTATCTGTGTGACTCTGGACAAATCATTTAACTTCTGCTCACCTTAATCTGCTGAAGAAGAAAATGGCAAGCCACTTCAGTATTTTTGCCAAGTATGACCCACAGAGCCATGAAGAGACAGACATGATTGCTCCTGACTCAAGCTTTAGCTTATTCAATCTGGATCTGAATTCCACCTTAAATACTTACTAGGTGTGTATATTATTGTTGCTGTTCCAGTGCTGTCTGACTCTTTGTGATCCTATTTGGGGTTTTCTTAGCAAAGATACTGGTTTGCTTTGTCATTTCCTTTGCCAACTCATTTTACAGGGGAGGAAACTGAGGCAAACAGGGTTAAATGATTAATCCAGGGTGACATAGCTAAGAAGTGTCTGAGGCCAGATTTGAATGCAGATCTTCCTGATTCCAGGCCAGGTGCCTATAATTGCTAGTGTGACCTCTTTCTTGTTCTTATTCAGATGGGAAGATTCTGAGTATGAACTTGTGATGGATTATATGTTAGTTCCCGAGGTTCATCCTCTTTAAGTGCAGAGAGGATTATACTGCTGTTGATTCCTGGATGATGATCTTCCCTTCAGCTATAACAACTCTATAGAGTTATAGAGGGGTTGTTATCTATGTGGGTTAGAAAGATTGCCAGTAGAAAAGTACCTTCTTAATTTCTGGTTCTTTGTTATTATTTTCAAAAAGAGTTGCCTACAGATATTTTTGTATCTCTGGGTCCTTTTCCTCTTATTTGATCTCATTAGGGTGCAGGGCTCTCAATGGCATTAGTGGGTCAGAGGGCTTGTGCAGATGAGTGACTTTTGGGTGTAGTTCTAAACAACACCACAAACAGTATAACAATGTGCCTATTTTCCTGCAGTCCCACCAATATTTGCCATTTTTCTGTTTTGTCATCCTTGATGGGTGTGAGATAGAATGTTGGAGTTGCTTTCATTTGCATTTCTTTAATTATTAGTGATTTGGAGCATTTTTTTTAACATATCCATCAATAGCTTGGATTTCTGCCTCTAAATATTACATGTTCATACTCTTTGGTCATTTATCAATTGGAGAATCTATCTTCTATATTCCAAAATCCCTTCTAGTGGATGGTTTTCTGTGATTGTATGTCTATGATGACTCAGAAGGGAATTGAAACACCTAAAACTGAACCTGCTACCAACATGGACCAGATGTGTGCTGCATGAGCTGTGATTGTGAAGGAAGGTGTTGATGACAGTTCCATGCTTGTAATTCACTCTGTCCAGAGGAGGGGGGGGGAACATCTGTAAGAAATTGAGAAAAGCTCCTTTTACTGAAGGGTAAGAGGGCTTTGGCAGGAAAGCATCTCTAACAAAAGGGGCCTGGAGTCATATTATAGACAAGGGATTTAAAAAAAAAATTTCCTTCATTTGCTCCACAACCTGCTTTTTTTTTTTTTTTTTTTTTTTGTCTCTTGTCACTTAGCATCTAGGAATTAATGTTGCTGTGTTACATGGAAGGTCTTTTACTCTAACACAGAATGACAGAGCCATTAGAGGAAGATCCTCCCTGCAGAGAGGGAAGAGAAGGTTCTAACTTTCATTGAGAAGCCTTCCTTTGCATTTGATGTGTTCCCTGACCTTTTAATATCTGCAGATGATTAGGACCCAGTATTCCTGATCTAGAGAAAGACTGAATCTTTGTTTCATCCAGACAAGAGCAGGCCTTGTTGGCTATGCATAATTGGTATCTCTGGAAAGATTCAGGGATTCTCAGAGGCTTGAAGTGGAGTGAATGAAAGCAAATATTTCTGATGCATCCATTTTTTCACTTCTTGTAAAGCAAATTAAAGCTTACAGCCCATGGGGTTTTAGTTAAACTTTATGTAAGCTTTAGTTCAAATACAGCCTTAGGTACTTAATAGCTATGTGACTTTGCGCAAATCACTTAACTGTTTACCTGTTTCCTCATCTGTAAAATGGGAACACAATGGAGAAGGAAATAGCAAATCACTGTTATCGTTGCCAAAAAAACCCCCTAAGGACAATGTCTATGGAGTCACATATGGTTGAAGAACAACAGTGGCACCATAGCCATATGTGTCAGAGGTTGGAATTCAACCCAGATCTTCCTGGTTCTGAGGCTAGCTTTCTATTCATTACACCTCAAAAGTAATAATAAAAATAATAAGAACTAACACTTATAGAGTGCTTAGTGCATGTTAAACATTTTATATGTATTATTTCATTTTATCATCACAATAACCCTTGGAGAGAGATGCTATTATCCTGTTTGACATTTGAGGAAACTGAGGTAGTTAGAAATGAAGTGACTTGCAGTCACACAACTAGAGAGGCTGAATTTGAACTCACATCTTGCTGACTTCAGGCTTAGTGCCCTATTCCTATATCATCTAATTGCTATGTAAATAAAAGTAATAAAGTACAAAATATGTACAAATTAATTTCAAGAAGGAGAGTTCGGATAACTGGTGCACCCAGGAATCACTGCTTCCTGAGTATCATGTTAAAGAAAACTGACATTAACAATGTATACATGAAATAACTGGAGGTAGCTATAGGGAAGCTTCAAGGCACTGTAAATTTAGACATCACATCTTTGCTCACAATTCAGCTTTGTTCCAATTTTATTTGACACATGTCAGAAATTATAAGATCCTATTTAGAAAGGTGGCGAGCCTGTTAGTTTAGAGGACATTTCAAAAAACCTTACATACTGCTTCCAAATGATTGGAGCTATGCAAATAGGAAATAACATACATACTCAATAGGAGTATAGAAATCTATCTTACCTTGCAGGAAAATAGAAGGGAAATGAGATATATGAAGCAGGTGGAAAGGGCATATTGGGGAAGGGAGTGATCAGTACCAAAACACTTTTGAGGAGAGACAAGGTGAAAGGAGAGAATAAATTGGGGGGGGGGGAAGATACAGTTAGCAGTAGTAATCATAAAAAGAATTTCGAAGCAAGTTTCTCTAAATCCTCATTTCTCAAACATAGAGGGAACTGAGTCAAATTTATAAAAAATAAGAGCCATGCCCTAATTGATAAGTGATTAAAAGATATGAACTGTGCCCAAAGGGTTATAAATTCATGCATATTTTCTGACCTAACAATACCACTGCTAGGCATAAATACCAAAAGAGATTCGGAAAAAATAAAAGGAAAATTACCTATATGTACTAAAAAATATTCATAATAGCTATCTTCTTAGGACAAAAAATTGGAAAATGGATGCCCATCAATTGGGAAATGGCTCAATAAACTGTGCTGTGGGCTTATGATGGAATATTATTATTCTATGGGAAATGATGAGCAGGATGCTCTCAGAAAGGAAAAAAATCTGGAAAGTCCTCCATGAACTCAGGCAAAGTGAAATGTCTTGTATACAAAGTAATAGCAATGTTCTGGGCTGACCAGCTGTGAATGACTTTGCTATTCTCAGTAGTACAATCATTCACATCTGCTCTGAAGGATTTAAGATGAAAAATCCTATCCATATCCAGAGAAGACACCAATTGTGTCTAAGTGCAAACTGAAGTATCTCTCTCTCTCTCTCTCTCTCTCTCTCCCCCTCCCTGCCCCCCCTTCCTCTCCTTAATTTTTCTTGTAAGTTTTTATTTTCAATAGAGTGGGCGATCTATATTTTTTTCACACAACTTGCTTTTATGAAAATATTTTGCATAACTTCACAAGTAGTTTCTTAATTGTGGGTAGGGATAAGGAAGAGAACCTAGAACTCAATAATTTTAGAAACAAATATAAAAAAATTTGTTTTGAATGTAACCAAGGAAAAATATTAAAAGATAAATAAATAAATAAATGATTGGTGCGATGGGAAGGAGGTAGGTAAAAGGTAGGTCGTAGGAAAATAAATTCATCTGTGAGTGAAACTTGATACTTCGGAAGGTGTTTGAAGTCTAAGTGAAAAAGTGAATTTCAGTGTTGCATGGGAAAAAATGTGATGTAGAAGTGACTGAGCACCTCACAAATGTCACTGAGAATTTTGGGGACAATGCTGTGCACTGGAACAGATTGGTGGAGATGATATCCAGAGGAAGTTGTTTGTTTTATCTGTCGGTTTCAGGAGGGGCCTGCTTTGAATGCTGAAGCCTCAGGCTGCTATATTGCTCTTAGGATAAATTTTGAAACAAAATATTTGGGACAAGTATAGTTAAAGGATGAGTAATTATTCTGGTATTTTAGTCAATACCAGTAATTAAATGAGATAATTTTGGCCTTATACCTTTTGACCTGAGCCACTTAGGAAAACCTCTATCTCCACTACTTGCTTGTAGTTTCTCAAATCTTGGTTATTTTTCCAGTTTATTTCCAAATTATGTTGTAGGTTCCTTAGCTATATTCCTTACATCAGATCTGTGGGTTCAGGTATCACCTTTAGCCAGAAGACTTTAAGATCTATGTATTCAACCTGAACTCTCCTGAACTCCGTCTGTCTACCATCTTTACTAGCCATTTCTAGCCAGAGATTCCAAAGGCACCTCAAACTTAATATGTTCGAAACAGAAATAAATCTCTCTCCTTTCTCATAATTCCCCTAGTTTCCTAATATTCCTCTTTCTATTGAAAGTACCAATACATTCCTGGCCCCTTCAGATTTGGAATCTTAGAACCAGCCTCAACTCTTCCTCTCCCCATATTCTTCACATCTAATAAGTTGCTATGTCTTTCTGATCTTACCTCTGCAAAACATTTTTTCATCCCATTCTCTTTACCTATGCATGTAGCTACCATCAGGACTTTATCACCTTTCCCTTGGTAAGGTAGCATTCACCTCATGGATCTCCTAGCTTCCAATATTATCCTTCCTAAAACCATCTTCTACACAGCTGCTAAGCTGATATTACTAAAACACATCTGAATATATCACTCCCCTGCTCTAAGTTTCACTGGTTCCCTATTTCTTCGAAGATCAAATAGCAACTTCTCTTGTTTGAGTTTTGAAAGTCTTCACAGTATTTCCAGCCAGTCTCTCCAAGGTTGTTTACACATTAGTCTCCTTTGCACACTCTGTGTTCCAGCCACAATGATCAACTTCTTCCCTCTGCCCAACATAACTCTTCATCTTCCACTTCCGTGCCTTTGCCTACTCTATACCTGATTCCTGGAATGCCCTCTCTCTTTATAGAATCTCTAACTTCCTTCAAAACTTTACTCCAATACCACTCCCTACAGGAAGTCTATACTGATCCTCTCGGTTGCTAATGCCCTCCTCCAGAAAATGATTTTGAATTTCATGTTCTGTGTACATGTTATTTTCTCCCAGTCTTTTTTAGGGCAGACTGTCTCATTATTGTCTTTGTATTATGCAGCACTTTGTACAGTGCCTGTTTAATAGCAATTACCTAAACATGCTTCTTGTTTTTGAGTTCTCTGGCTAATTGTCTCAGTCACATGCTTCATATAACCTGTATTAATTTGTGAAATTAATTGACCAGAAGGGGAAATTTTGCTTTTGCTCATTTGCTTTCATCAAAAAAAAAAAACAGTAGATTTAACTAATTTTGAACTCTACTATGTACTTGAAAATGAAAAATGAGTAGTTTCACTATGGAGAATGTGAACCCAAAAACCTTTTGACCACTAGAGGGAGCTCTTAATATTTCTTGAATCCTATAGAAATGTATTGAGAATGGCAAAGGATAAAATGATTGGAAAACATTTACTGGAAAGCTTTTAAATTCCAAATCAAATGAATTTTCAAGTTTGCATCAAGATGAACCCATGAACAAACTTTAATCAGACCCAAACGTTGTTATTTGAATGTGGATGTTCTGCATACTTTAAAAAGTTTCTTCAAGGAAAGGTTAGCTCTTAATGAAAGAATTTGGCATTGGTTCTTTGAGTTATTAGCAGTACCATAACCAGGGCAGGGAAGCCAGGGCTTTGCCCCAGGGCAACTAAATTAAAAGGGTGTTTAGAAAGCTGACAACCTTTTAGCAGTATACTTTATTACATAATTAGATAGAACACTTAGTAAAATAGGAAGCTACTAGATAACTAATAGATTTATGTAGTGCTTTAAAGTTTGCAGAGACTGTAGCATGTGTATTCATATTACATATGTATGTATAGATATTATAAAAATAATCCTCTCTAATAATTTCTTTTCCTTGTCCCTCTTGCCCCAGCACTCAAACTCCAAGTAAGTTCCTCCCTGGCCCTATTCTGTCGGGTCCTGCTTCCTCTCTTCTTTCTCAGCAGTTTCCCCAGCAGATGTCTAGGAATTTGTTTATTCCCACAAAAGAGTGCCCTGGAGACTCTTACTACTACCCCAACTTTCAAATGAATTATTCCTAAAAGGTTGATTTGAAAGTACCTTTTGTAATGTTGGATGCCAGCACATTTTATGCTACTTGTCTAGTGTATGAAGATTTTTATTGATAGCTCTGATTTTTGATCTATTTTTTATATATATATGTGTGTGTATACACACACACACACACACACACACACACACATATATATGTTTGTGCTCATCCAGTCATTTGTGTCCAACTTTCTGTGATCCCACTTTGGGATTTTCTTGGTAAAGATACTGGAATGGTTTGCCATTTCTTCAGCTCATTTTAAAGATGAGGAAACTGAGACAGAGTGAGGTGATTTGGCCAAGATTACACAGCTAATAAATGTTTGAACCCAAATTTTATTTTTT
>JAJPUD010015333.1:0-37761 GCA_023553655.1 Myrmecobius fasciatus
TTCTCTAGCGTCCCATCTACAAATCCCATTCCTTTGAACTCTCAAAGTAACTTGTTGGACCTTTCTTATATATTTATTTCATTCTTATATATAAATTAATTGGGTAAGTAACTTACAATATACACTAGATTTATAAACCCTTTAGGGAAAGGAATGGTGATATTTATCTGTGTGTTTCACAATCTAAAGGAATTTTAACTTAATATACTTGAATTAGTAAGGGAATGATCATAGTCTTGATCATAGGATCAAGTTATAAAGGATATTAAATGATGTCTAAGATCATGGGGAGTAGAAAACAACTAAAAGTTTTATTTTGTTTTGGTAGGGAATTGACAAGTAATCAGGAAAATTGAAGGGACCTCAGGAAAATTAGTCTGATAATGATGTAAAAGTTGAAAGGCATATAATAAGGTCTTAAGACAGAGAGAACATCAAGGAAGGAAATACCATAGTTTAAGAGGGAGAAAGTAAGGGAGTAAAAGGATGAAGTCAGAAAAAAATCATAATACCTGACTTTGGCAAATTACTTAAAATCTATGGGTCTCAATTTCTTCATCTATAAAATTTGGATACTGAACTAGATTGTACCTTTTAGCACCAAATCTTATACTCCTATAATTGGATATACAGAACTATTCTTTTCAGCCCAACATAAACATCTCTTCCTGAATGACGTACTTATTGATTCCCCTAGTTGATAATAATCTTCCCATTTGGACTTCGCATAGCATTTTGCTTTGCCCCTTTCTAATGTACTAGCATGAGGTATGTACATAAAGAACTGTTCTCAGAATGAGAAAGGGTTTCCAGTCTTGCTTCTGACTCTGTGACTCTAAACAAGTTATTTAACCTTCCAATACCCTAAACTCTAATAAAACTACAAGTTTCAGAAAAATCCAGTCTAGTGGGATGTTTTCCCTCTCCTAACTCTGCAATACAGCCAAACTGGCTTTTTCTGCATTCTTTAACCACAAAGTGCCATTCTTCTTTTCCACACCTTCAAACTATCTATCCTCAATTCACAGAATACATTCCTTTCTTACCTTCACCTAACACCATCTTGTTCAAAGAGCCTTTTCTGATTTCCCCAAATGTCAGTGTGCTCCCTCCTAAACTACTTTGTAGTAAATACTTTTGTGTGCACATGTGTAGAGTATATAGGAATTTTTTTCACTTTCTGTATTTTTATCCCCAGGGCCTCACATAGTGCCTGGCACATTGTGGGCACTTAATAAATACTTATACATTGATAGAATAATAGTATGCACTAGTGGAAGACTTTCCACATCATACATTCCCCATGCCATTGCAATTATAAGTCTAGTCTAAATAAAGATACTTGCCATAAAGTAATGTACTTATTTATGTTTATATCTTATTCACTTATTCAAAGAACTATAAATTCAGTAACTACAGACTCCTGATGCTATCTCAACAACAATTTATCTCATTTAATACTTAACCATGGTGCTCAAAATGCAGTAGAATTTTGATATTTATTTCACATTATACTTGACAAATGTTGGATAAAAGAAATATTTAAGAAGCAATTTCAAATTTCAAACCATAATATTAGAAAAATAAAATCATAATTAAAATATATCCAAAATTGTAAAAGTACACAGAGGAAAGGGATGAGTTCTGTTTTAGATACAATAAGTTTGAGGTTCTAAAAAAAAGTAGATAAAATGTTTAGTAAACAACTGGAAATATAGAAATGGAACCTGGGGAAATATAGGGAAATAGAGGACCAAAACAGAACCTTCAGAAGAGAATTTGTCTCCTTTACAAATTTATTTGTATACCCTTTGCATAATGACATAAATAGAATGTGGTTAATAAATTTTGAAGTGAAAGGAAATAAACATTATTTTTTGATAAGTTCAGAAAAGAAAGGAAGGAAAGGAAATAGATGGATGGATTAAGTGGATTGAAGATAATAATTATAGTATGGGAGGACTTTGTAGGCAGAGAGAAAGAAATTAGTGAAAAAAAAAGAAAAACTGAAGATTCAAGATATGAGCTCACAAGAGCAACTGTTAAAAGCAAAAGAGCATGCTATCAAAGGCAAAAGTGGGAAGATGAACCTTGGGAGAAAATTTAACGCCATACTTCTTCCTCTGAAACAAAACACAAAGAAAAGAGAATGAGTAGAAGGTATAGAGTATTTTAAAATTGGAAATAAGGTGTCATGACAGGAGAAGAAGGCAAAAAGATTAGGGAGCTTTCAGAAGATGGTCACAATCTTCTCAATTAAGCAAGAGAAGGTCAAAAATAAGAGAGCAAAGTTGAATAATATTTTGGGGCTTTCAAGAAAACATGTACTTCAAGTATTATAGGAAAATAGAGTTAATGACATGAAGAATATCCTTGCAAAACAACAATAAGGAACTGATTGATTTGATTAGTACTAATTTTGTAGTGAACCAGGTAAATTGGATTTGTACTTGCAATATTAGATTCTCAAGGCTCAGAGTGAAGGCCAGCGAAGAAATATATCATAGGAGATAGTCAGGATTTAGGATTTTCATGACAGAAAAGGAGTAATATCCAAAGACAACAAATTCTAATGCATATCAGCATTTATTAGATGAAGTCAGCCAAAAGTCTGGGCAGTTTAGAGCAACAGTGGAAATCAACAGGTGAGATGATCTGGAAGAATAAAAGGACAGAAATTTCTGTCTAAAAAAGAAGAGGTTCAATAAGTATAGAAGAATGGGATAAACTGAAGTCATTTTTGAAAGTTAATTTATATTCTACCTGTTAGATCCCTAATACAATTCCCAAAGGAAGTAAAATCAAATCCACTTTCCAGATGTACACATATCTTCATGATTTGGAATCCTTTGATTCACCTCCAATGTGTTCAATTCCTTCTCCATTCTCCTATTGTATCTTACCCTCAGTGAAGCCAGTCTCCTATTGTCCTAGGCAATAGGTAATTTCATCCCTATCATTGTTTGTTCAGCAGTCGATTACAGAGTTTTAGAAAGTTAGTTCTTCTTATTCTTAATTTATCCTTATCTCTCTCACCTACCTGTTCTGTCACAAGATTTGAGATGGCAACATCTTCAAAAAAAAAAAAAAAAAAAAAACACAAAGAGCTCTAAAAGCCCAGTTTTCTCTGATATGTAATAACTAAAATTTAAGAACTATATAAAATGCTGCCATCCAAGGAAACATACCTAATGAATGGTATTGAAGAGTAGTGACCAAAGTATGCTGCAGAGACTGGGATTGCCAGCCATGCCTCATTTGGTCAAAATAACTGTCCCTTAGGATTCTGATGGATTGTCCCAAGGTAACCAAGAGGAGATGATGCTAATGAAGTGTTATTAAGTTAATAATGATAAAAATACATTTTTCCTTTAAATGAAGCTCCTTTACTTTCCTCAAACCTAGTGTTTTTCCTCTACAAATGAGTCAGGGTAAGTGAAGGAAAAAAGCACAAAGAAACTTCAAGGAAAAAAATAATTTTCCAAAATCAGATCTAAAGAAGGGACCATTACTTAATTAAAATAAATATTTAGAGCAGAAAGGGTGAAAACTGGTTTTTTTAATTTATTTAAGATATTAGAGGAGCACCAAGGAACAGCAAAATTAATGATTCCTCTAAGAAGAATGTCATCATCAAACAAGGAGAATAAATCTAAAAACAATAATCTTCTAAATAAAGGACTCAAAAAATAAGGATTCCTTTGATAAATATTCAACTTTTGAGTATCAGAATTGACACACATATAAATTCATTAAATCATAAATTAATAAATTTTTGCAAGCTCATTGTTTGTGATACTTTATTCATAACTTTTTTATTTTTTCCATTTATATACATATATTCTGTGTTTCAAGAATTAATCATAGAATATTGGGTGGACCTCCGGGTATTCCATAATGAATACTGATGCAAAATTTTTAAATAAAATGCTATCAAGAAGATTACAAAATTATACACTATGATCAAATTGAATTTACAGGATTGGAGGGCTGGATCAATATTTTCAAAACTATCAACATAATTCACCATATTAATAATGAAACCAACCAAAAATCATATGTTTATCTCAATAGATGCAGAAAATGCTTTTGAGAAAAGACAACACCCATTCCAATTAAAAACACTAGAAAGCTGATTTTGGGGGCCAAAGTGGTGGAATGAAGAAGGAACGCTTGCAGTCTCCCAGATTTCCCTCCAAACAACTAGAAAACCACTCCAGGATTGATCTAAGAGCACAGAAGCAGCTTACCAACATGGGAGAAAAGATCTTACTAACTGGGGTATGAGGGGAATAAGTTACAAGAGCAGCAGCAGCCGGTAAAACAGCAGAGTTCATAGATAATGGCTCTGATCCTGGAGCTATCCACCAGCAAGACCCCACAAGCAGCCCCCTAGGCAAATGAGCAGTCTGTGCAGAACAGCAAGGCACCACTCCAGGGACCCCACCCACAGCACAAGCAACCAGCAAGGCCTTGATGCCCTCCTGACCAGTATTGAAGTCCTGTCCTGGGACTAACAGTAAGACCCCATCCCTGGGACATACTAGCAGAAAGACCTCATTTCCATAGCAACCCAGTAACAGAATCCTTATCCTATAATATTCTGCCTCCATTGCCAGCTACCCAAAAGACTACATGCAACCCAACAGTAGGCTAGAAACTAAAACACACACCCAGGGAAAGCCAACCCTCCCCCATTACAAGCCAGAAGCAAAGCCTATCCTTCAGAGAAAGGATAACCCTGAAGCCCAGTGAAAACTAGCAAGAAGACTCAAAGCCCCAACACAAAAAGCTTGGGAGAGTACAGAATGAGATCCTAAATTCTCACACAAAAATACCAAGTCAGGGGCAGCTAGTTGGTGTAGTGGATAGAACACCAGTCCTGAAGTCAGGAGCACCTGAGTTCAAATTTGACCCCAGTTACTGGCTTTATGATCCTGGGCAAGTCACTTAACCCTAATTGCCTCAGCAAAAAAAAAATGGAAAGGAAAAAATGTACAAAAAAGAACTTGAAAGTTACCATAGTGATAGGGTGGATCAGAGCATAAATTTAAAAGAGCATAATTGTGTCAAAATAGCTAAATGTGAAACCTAAAAGAAAAATGTTATTTGGTCTCAGGCCCAAAAAGCATTCCCGAAAGAACTTTAAAAGAAAATGTAAAGCAAATTAAAGAATTAGAGGGGGAAGATATGGAAAAAGAAATGAGAATATTGCAAGAGAATTAAGAAAAAAAGTCTGTAGCATAAGAAAAATTATACAAAAATTTATTGAGGAAAATAATTCTCTAAAGAAACAAAATTGGTCAAATGAAAAAGGAAGTACAAAAGTTCAATGAATAAAATTAGAATTGAACAAGTGGAAAGTACTGAGTCAACAAGACATCAATATATGATAAAACAAAATAAAAGAAGAAAAAGGAGGAGAAGGAAGAGAAGGAAAAAGGAGAGGAGGAGAAAGAAGAGGAAGAGGAGGAGAGGAGGAGAAGAGAGAGAAGAAGAAAAAAAGAGGAGAAAAAATGGAGAAGAGGAGAAGGAAGAGGAGGAGAGAAGGAAAAGGAAGGGAAAATGTGAAATTTCTCAATGGAAAAACTGACGTAGAAAATATATACAGAAGGCATAATATAAGAATTACTGAGTTACAGGAGCTGATGCAAAATGAAATGTACTATATACAGAGTAACAACGATATTGTAAGACAGTCACTTGTGAAAAACTTATAAGCCTCAGCAATACAATGATCCAAGACAGTTCTAAAAGACTAATGATGAAAAAGCCTATCCAACCCCAGGAAAAGAACTGATGGTGTCTGAATACAAATAGAAATGTGCTTTTTAGACATTATTCATTTTTCTGAAGCTTTTAGGTTAGGGTTAGGTGTCTCCTGCCTCTAACCCTAAACCTAAAAGGCTTTTTTTGCCTGTTTTCTTTTGCAATATGAATTATAGAAATATTTTGCATAACTATAAAGGCATAACCTATATTGAATTACTTGCCTTCTCAATAGGGGATGGGTTTGGGGAGTGGAGGAAGGGAGACAATATGAAATGCAAAGTTTTAAAAACAAATATTAAAAATTATTTTACATGTAGTTGGAAGATAAATAAAATAATAAATTTTTAAAGAAAAAAATTGTTGCACTACCCACTTTTGATGAGGTTTTTAGGTCCAAATTCAAGATCATGAGCATCTAAGAGAAATACGTCCACTTCTTTCTATTACCATTGAGCGATCTCTATCAAGTCTCACTTTTCTAAAATCCCATTGCAGGGGGGCAGCTAGGTGGCACAGTGGATAAAGCAACAGCCCTGAAGTCAGGAGGATCTGAGTTCAAATATGGCCTCAAATACTTAACGCTTCCTAGCTGTGTGACTGGGCAAGTTACTTAACCCCAATTGCCACAAAGGAAAAAAACATATTCAGGTCCTATTTCTTTCTTATGTAGTTTTGAAAATAGATTTTTTCTAGGAGTAAAAAGGATGCAATCTCATTATTATAATTTTATTATCTGTTTCTCCTTGTAATTCATTTAGCTTTTCCATTAAATATTCAGATGTTATCCCATTTGATAAACATGTTAATTACTGAAACTAAGTCATTGTCTATGTTACCTTTTTAGCAACAAATAGTTTCTATCTCTTTCAATTATGTTTATTTTTGCTCTTTCCTTGTCTGAAGTCATATATCTATTCCTCCTTTTTTTTTAATTCATCTAAGGCATAGTAGATTTTGCTCTATTGAATTATGTTAATTCTGTTATTTTCCTTCCTAGTCAATTCTATTTTTTTCTTCTACTCATACCATTCATATTCATAGTTATGGTAGTTAATTTTGTATTTCCTTCCATCCTATTCTTTCATACTTTTTCTTCTCTCTATTCCTCATTCTCTCTTTATAGCAAGTCATTACTGTTTCTTTTCTTTTAACTTCTTCACTATTTCCTTTCTGGCCTTTGTTTTATTTATGATTAATTCCTCTGTGAATATAGTCGTTTCTTTTTTTCCTTTTCTAGTTCCTTTCTGTATGTCTCTTGAGGTGAATTTATTCTTACATAAAATTCTGGAGGAGTAGGGGAAAAGGGAAAAAGGAGGATGCTTTATGTGTCCTATTTTGACCAGTTTAAATGAAAGTGAAATTCAAGTGACAACCATTCCTTCCAGTCTTCCATATCTGTAAATATTTTTGCTTTAGCATCCTAATGATGTGAGATAAGTTCCCCCTCCCATCTTTTCTCTTATTTTCACCTACTATATCCTTTCCTCTATTTCTTTTTCAGAATTGTCAGAACATAACAAACCTAGTTATAGATTTTTTGCTTCATTTGACTGCCTCTATGATTCATTATGACATTAAAATTCTAAAAAGAACTTTTTTCATTTTAATAGTATTATATTTTTTCTCTTACATGAAAAGATAATTTTCAGCATTCATTTTTGCAAGATTTTGAGTTCCAATTTTTTTTCTCTTTCTCTCCCTTACCTCCCCCCTCCTCAAGAAAGCAGGCAATTTGATATAGGTTATACATATGCAACATATTGCCATATTAGTCATATTGGGAAAGAAAAATCAGAACAAAAGGAAAAAATATAAGAAAGAAAAAAATAAAACAAAAAAAGGGAAAATAGGATGCTTTGATCTGCTTCAGTCTCTATAATTTTTTCTCTGGACGTAGATGGCATTTTCCATCCCAAATCTATTGGAATTATCTTGGATCACTGCATTTCTAAAAAGAGCTAAGTCTGTCATATTTGATCATCATTCAATCTTGCTGTTACTGTTTACAAGGTTCTCAGGGTTCTTACTTCACTGTTGAGTGTCAATTTAATTTTCTTATGTTTTAGAGCAGGTCTGACCATGTTACCACCACCACTACCACATCGATGCATGTACGTTTTTCCAGACTTTTCTGAAATCAGTCTATTTATTGCTTCTTATAGAACAATAGTATTGCATAATATTTATATGCCATAACTTATTCAGCCATTCCTCAATTGATAGGCATCAATTTAATTTCTAATTCCTTACCACCACAAAAAAGCTACCACAAAACTTTCTGTACCTGTGGGTTCTTTTCCCCTTTTTAACATCTCTTTGGAATACTGAGCCAGTAATGGCACTGCTGTAACACGGAATATGAACAGTCTTATAAGCCCTTTGAACATAGTTCCAAATTGCTCTCCAGAATAATTGGATCAGAAGAACACTTTTTAAAACACTTCATATAGGCAGTTCATCATTATGAAGTGCTTTCTGATTATTCACTTATATTTGCCTCTTTATTTTCCTCTTAACTTTTGTATTTTTATTTCAAAGTTTCTTTTTGCTCTAGTCCTTCATCCATATCACTATCCCTCTTTCTGAATTAAGAATATTTCAGTCCTTAATTTCACATAAAGTTCATTTTTTTTCCTGCTCAGTTTTGCTGGATTAGTTATTCTTAGTTGTAGACCTTTACATTTTGCCCTATAGAATATGTTGTTCTGTATTTTCTGCTCCTTTATTTTGATAGTTCCTAAATCTTGATTATTATTCCTTGATTTTTAAATTACTTCTTTCTGGCTGCTGGTAATATTTTTCTTTCTTTCTTTCTTTCTTTTTTGGGAAACCTCTGAATTCTGTAATGACATTCCTGGGACTTTTTTTCATTTTAGAGTTTCTTTCAGTATGTGGCTGGTGGATTCTTTCAATTTTCACAATGCCCTCTTATTCCAATATGTTTGACTAAATTCTTTAATGATTTTTTTGAAATATGATATACAGGTTCTCTTTGTGAATTTTAGGAAATATAATGATTCTTAAGTTATCTCTCCTTATTCTATTTTCCAGGTCTGTTATTGTTTACATAAGATACTTTATATTTTCTTTTTTCTCAATCTTTTGATTTTGTTTTAATGTCTTGTCTGCTGAAGTTATTTGCTATTTAATCTATTTTAATTTGGGAGGGAATTTATTATGGTAAGATTTTGTGCCTTTTGTGTCACATTATTGATTCTTTTTCTAATTCTCTCCTCCACCACTCTCATTTCTAAATAAAATATCATTTCTAAATTTATTTAAAGCATCATTTCTTCTAGGAATTCTAATTATTCATGTGGGCAAACTGGATAGTTTTTCTCTTTAAGGTTTTGATTATAGGTGTTTCTGGGCTATTCTTCTTTTCTGTGTTTGTGTCTTTGTCATTCCTTGCATGATAAAATTCCTTAATTTTTTTTGTTACCTTATTTTGTTGCTTCTGAAACCGAAAATTATGTGACCCATGACAAGTCACATCTCTTATAAATTGCCTCATCTGCAAGATTGGCATAACAATAGTACCTATTTCCCAAAGATATTATAAGGATTATATAAAATGATATATGTAAAGCACTTTGTAAATCCTCAAAATGCTATATACATAATAGGTAATGTTATTTCTGTCAATCTATGGTAATTTTCGTAGCTATTATTATCTCTGTAAATCTATGGTAGTTCTCATTAAATTTGTTGATGTACCTGGACTGTATAGCCACAATTGCAATACAACTTACATGTGATGGTGGCAGTAAAGCCAGAGGAATGCATGATTGTTCGTATCTAGGGTCATTAGCTAAGACTGACTTCAAAATCTTAATCAAAAAGAGCAGTGAGAAATTTAGGCAGTCATAAATGACTGAAATCTTGTTTAAAGCTAGAGGTTTGGCCATGAAAGGGAAGGAAAACATCAGACAAAATCTTGAGAACATGATAGGATTAAGTTAAGTTTTTTAAGGATGGTGAACATCTGCCATGTTTTAGGCAATAGGAAAGGTCAGGAGATAAAAGTATGATCATTAGGAAGACAGAAAACAAGATGCAGGTGACTGGAGGGGATGATATCAAGGGCCCGAGTAGAATGACAACAAATAACCTTTGTTCTTGATGTAATAAATAATTAAATAATGCAGTTTATAAATCACTGGACCTGGAGTCTTTAAGAATAAAGTTCAAATCCTGCCTCAGACACTTACTATGAATGTACAACCTAACCTCTGTTTGCCTCAGTTTCCTCATCAAATTAGAGAAAATAATAGTTAACTGAATTCTGTATCATTTCCTGAAAAACCTCTTCCTAATCTTCCCTTTACATAGAGAACACGTTCATCCTTCAAGTTATTCAGCTCTACAATCTTGGTATCTCTTTCACATAAACTCTGTCTCCCTCCCTCCCTCCACACTTCTCTCCCTCCCTCTTTACCTTTCTCTTTTCCTCCTTCTCTTCCTCCTTCCCTCTCTTTTTCCCTCACTTCTTCCCTCCCTCCTTCTCTTCCTCCATTTCTCTACATGCTTCTGCTTCTGTTTTTGCTTCCTTCCTTCTCTCTCTCTCTCTCCCCCTCCTCCCATTCCCACTCCCAATCTATCCTATCTATCTATCTAACATATCTATATCAATATGTTACCAAGGTCTGTCAATTTTATCTTCATAATATCTTTCAAATAAAGCCTCTTCTCTTTTCTGGAACTGCCATCACTCTGATGCAGGCCCTCATCACCTCATGTCTAGTCTATTGAAATAACCTACTGATTGGTCTTTCTTACTTAAACTTCTTTGCACTCCCATTCATCCACCATTCAGCTGTCAATTTAATTTTCTTGTGTTTTAGTGCGGGTCTGACCATGTTACCACACCACTACCAACATCCTCATTCTCTATTAACTCCATTGTCTCCTTATCCCCTTCAAAGTCAAATATAAAAGTCATTAGTTGCCATTCACAATTCTTTGTAATGTTCTTCTTCTTAAATTTCTTCTTCTTACATTTTCCACCCTTCCCAAGCATATCTATGATCCAATGACTCTAGTATATTTTCTGTTCCTCAGACATTCTGTCTCCTAACTCAGAATATCTTTATTGACTGTTCCCTAGCCTGAAATTCCCTCTCTCCTTCTCTCCATCTCTTGGCTTCATGGATTCCTTTAAGTCTATGCTAAAATCCTGCATTTTACAACATGCCTATCCTGATTCTCTTTCATTATAGTACCCCCCAAAAAGGACCCACATGTGCAAAAATGTTTGTAGTAGCCCTTTTTGTGGTAGCAAAGAATTGGAAAAGGAATAGATGTCCACCAATTGGGAAATGGTTGAACAAGTTGTGGTTGTATGGTTCAGATGGGGAGGTGAGTGACCACCATATAATAAAATAGCCAGAAATATCTCTAAGAGAAAAACGAAGGTTTATTAAATTTTCTCCTAAGAAGCAGGTGTCACTGCAGTTGCATAAACAATCAAAGGGAGAAAAAGTTTTAGAGGCAGAACAGCAGAGTATATAGGTCCCTCCCACCACTGACCTTCATCCTCATTGCCAAAGGAATATGGTCTTACATTCATGGGTACAACCCCTCTTCCTGTTGATTTTTTTTTAATTCATTGGATGGATTGAAAAGGAAGTAACTCTAGACCAATGGTTAGCTACACTGTGTACTTCCTGTGAGTCACATGACTTCCCGACTTCCTAGGGTCTGACCATTTCTGTCCTGATATTTCTGTCTCTGAGAATAGATATTGTGTGACTTCCTGAAACTTAGACCTAAGGTCTGACAACCTCTGAGAAATCTTCACCTGGTCCCATTCATGGTAAATGAAGATAAAAGAATATTACTGTTCTATAAAAAATGATGACCAAGTTGATTTTAGAAAGACCTGGAAAGATTTACATGAACAAATGTTGAGTGAAACAAGCAGAACCACGAATACATTGTACAGAATAATAGGAAGAATATGCAGTAATCAACTATGAAAGACTTAATTCTTAGTGGTTCAATTATCCAAAGCAATCCCAATAGACTTTGGACAAAAAATGTCATCTGCACCCAGAAAAAGAACTAAGGAGACTGAATGTAAATCAATACATGCTATGTTCACTTTTTCCAGATTTTTTTTTAAATCTCTTCCATGGTTTTCCCTTTTACTCAGATTTTTCTCTCTCAACATGATTCATAAAGTAATGCATATTAAAAATAAATAAATTTATTAGGAAACAAAATTCAGCCTTTCTTGGTCATATTTGGTTGAGTAGGTAAGCTACTTCATGTAATAAATGGCAAACATTAGTCCTGTGATAACTATATATATATATATATGTATATATATATATACAGAAAATACATATATATATATATACAGAATGTATATATATATATATGGTACCCTCCTTCTGTCAATTATTTCAAACCTATCTTGAATATAGTTCTTTAATACATAATTATTTGCTTGTTGTCTCCCCCATTAGAGTATGATCTTGAAAGCAGGGACTGTTTTTTACATCTCTGTATACTCTCAGAACTTGTACTGGCACAATGTAGATACTAAATGAATGATAGACAGATAAGTAAATATCTCTGAAATAGCTTTGAAATAGCTCTGCAAAGAGCTGGGCAGGCCTGAAAGAAGTTCCCACTGACTTCCTTTGGGATTAGAATCTGGCCTGAAGGTGTTTGAAACTACCCTGAAGGGAAAAGGGTATGTCCCCTTTAATTTCTCTTGCATATTTAATAGGAGATTTTTTTTGCAGTCAAAAGTCCCCTTTTTTCCATATGGCTCCACAAGTGTGCAAAATATGAAAAACATGTTTGGAATCTATATAGATATTCATTCTTGCTCCTTTCCAAGTTCCAAAGCCCTAGTAAGGGCAATGAGTTCAGCTTTCTGGGCAGAAGTGGGGGGGGGGGGAGTGGCTTAGCCTCCGAGGTGCTATTGAGGGTCATCACAGAATAACCTGCCTTCCTTTCCACATTTACACAATGATTCAGGGATCAATTTAACTAACTGATAGATGTTGGGCCTTTAGACAAAGAAACTTCATGCTCCTGCATGGGGAAAGGGCCTAAAAGTTAGGCGTTTGTATGGCTGTAGCCAGAGAAGCCTCTCAGGTGGGACTGCAGATCAAGATATCATCTACATACTGGATAGCCAGGGCCTGTCCAAATATATGAGTGCTGTCACAGAAGCCCTGAGCTACCTCCATATTATGGACATGACTGTCCACATTAATTGGTGAGGGCTTTCAAGGGCAAAAAGAAATTGTGAGCCCTTATGCAATGGTATGCAAAGGAAAGCATCTTTAAGATCTAAGGTAGAAAACCATTTTTCCCCTACAATATTTGTATTGGATTCATGGCTTCTACTGACCATTTGTTCTGATTATAGAAATTTGCTATAAAAGGAAAAAGCAGGGACATGATTATAACAGCATCAAAAAAGTCCTTCAGGCTACAGCCTAAGAGCACATACATGATAGGATAAAGCATCCTTAGATCTGTTTGACAATTGATCATGTAGTAACAATTCCACCTCATAGCAAGACTCAGGAATAATCAGATAGGAAATAAACAGAACCGGGAAACTGAGTCAGAAGGATCCTATCTTAAGCAGAGGCCAAGATTGTCTTCCCAACTCTTGCCCAGATAAAAAAGTCCAGGAAGGCATTCCTCAGTAATTTCAGGTTCATTTCAGGTTAACAGCTTAGCTGTGAGTATAAACCAATAAGATAAATTTTCTTTTCTGCCTCCATAAAGTAATTCTGGAGAAAATTCCAAATTATATTATTCCCAATGGCATGAAACATAAGTTGTAATAAATATAATTAAACCTTTTGTCTAAAATTTGGGGACAAGAATAAGGACAGAATGCCAGAGGAAATAGAAAAACAAGCTCAGGAAAATATACAACTGGAGAAAAAAATAATGGACTACAGAGAATGACATGACCAGTCTAAAGAAAACAACAAGAAGGGATATTATCAGAACTATCTGACTTGGTGCCATTTCATAGCCACTCACTGGGAAAACTGGCATTTCTCTCCAATGGTGGATTACTAACTTAATGGTCAGGCAATCAGATTCAAAACTCAGAAGATTATAAATTACAGCCCCAAAAGATTTTATCTCTAATAGTAAATTCTACTAATCTCAGTTTAGGACTAGATACAGTAATTCAAAAGTTTACCAGGAGGTACTTATGTTTAAACTTATACTGGCGCAAAAGATCAATCATAATACAAGCCTATAGATTCTTACTAAACTATAAATCCTAAATAGGCTCAATTCTCAGGCCTGATGACCTTGCTTACCCTGATGAGTTCAAGAAAACTGACAAGTTTACAAATTAAGGGGAGTTGACAGAGACCCAAAGAAAGGGCTGAACTTGGTGTTACCTACCCCAACTATTTTTAGTGTTTTCATGGGCTGTGCTGTTTGATACTTCCCCCCACTCTGTGAATGGGGAAAGGAATTGCATACCTCATACCTGAAGGTGAACTGATACACAGTAGTTACCTATTTTAGGTTTAACATGATGACAATTAACTCCAAGTAATTTAGTTAAGAATTTGAGAATTTTCCTAAGTAATAGCCAAATAGTCTTAGCTGTAATTTCTATTCCCTTAAATAAGTTCCCCCTTTGTTTTAAGGAGAAAACAGAACAATTCTTAAAACTGAAATAGAACAAATTTTAAAATTGACAACTTAGTTAATGAGATTCCCTAGATTCTGATTAAATGTTCTAGGCAAACTGAATTGTCATTTGGTTATTTTCCAATTTACGCAAATAATTTTTCTTTTGTGAGTCAGAAAAAGGGTTAAGGTGTCAGTTTTTAATGACAGAGCTCTCAGAAGTCTGACTCTAGATAACTAGAGTTTTTAAAATAGTAGCAAACTACTTTTCTGTTTTTCTAAAGTTCCCAAACTCTTCTAACACTATCAGTGTAAATAGATTACAATTTGCATATTCTTTTAGTGGGCTTTAATTAGAGCTGCTTTAAAATTGCTTTTACTTATCATATCTCAAAGAAATTTCCAAATTACTTTTCACACACATAGAAATCATTTCTCTGTTGGTCACATCTAAAAAAAAAAATCCATAAAGTTGTCAAATATGAAGCAATTATAGCCAATAAAGAAGTTAACATTCATATAGCATGTTTTATGCTAAGCACTTTTGCAATCATGTCATCTTCACAACAGCAACTATTATTTCTCTTTACAAATCAAAAAATTGGACAGAGATAAAATAATTTGCCATAAATTGCATAATTAATACATATCCACAACTGAAATAGAGAAGGATGGTTTTGCCAAATACAGAGACTGATTGACTTTCTCACCTCACACTGCCATGCTGGGTGGTGCTAGGGGTACCCTAATTCTTTCCAAGAAGTTCCTGGACAGAATCTACTGAAAGCTGGGATGACTGGTGGCAAGATCTCCCTTAAAGAGTAGCTTAAGGTTCCAGGGCTCAGGGAATGCTGACTATTGGGCCTTACCACCACCCCTCCAAAACTAGGTTGGGAAGGTGTTTGGGCAAGGTAGTGTGGGGTCCCCATGGTTTTGCTGTTTCCCCTATTTCTATAGGTGAGGCAGAATTTGAATTTTTGTACAGTTCTGAGATGAAAAGAGTTAGCAAACAGGGACATGGGCTATATTGATCTTGTTAACAATGACCACAACTGAGATACATCAGGAATATAAGGAGTAGAGTGAAGAAGACCCCTTAATACCTTCTGGACTACTT
Source organism: Myrmecobius fasciatus (assembly GCA_023553655.1). Classification (NCBI taxonomy): domain Eukaryota; kingdom Metazoa; phylum Chordata; class Mammalia; order Dasyuromorphia; family Myrmecobiidae; genus Myrmecobius; species Myrmecobius fasciatus. Next base: position 15,521 of record JAJPUD010015333.1, read on the forward strand.
TCCCAAAGGAGCAGAAGGGGACTCCGGACAAGATAGGAGTCAAGGAAGGGTTAGCAAAAAGTTGCTATTTACCTAGTTTTATCTTTTTCTTTTCTTACAGAATAGGGTAAATTCCTGGAATTATCCCTAATGTTTCAGGAATTTTTCTTGCAATCTTAAAATGACTAATTGCCAAATATCTTAATCATTGCTTTCAAAATTTTGAGAATCTGCTAGGATGTTATTTTAATTTTAATTATCTAACTTTCTGTGCAGCCCCCAGCTTGTCCAGAGCTGAAGTCCACAGGAAAAATTTAGTCTTCTTAAGAAATTTTCCCAGCACTCTAATTACAACATAGAGGTTTTGTTCTTGCTGGTTGCATTTTAAATTTTCCAAGTAACAAAATCTAGCTCATAGAACAAACATGACACAGACATTCTAAAGAGAGATGAAGACATAGTCAAAATGACATGAAAGAAGATTGTCCCATCTTTGGGAAAAGCCATAAAATTTTGCCAAAAAACTCTCTTATAGCACTTTATCTTCTCTGACGTCCCAGAGAAGGTGAAAGGGTAGTAAAGATTCCTTAGGAACTTTGCTGAAAATTTCAAGAATTTCCCAGTCTGGACATCAAGGAAAATTTACTGAGCATGGATCTCACAATGACCCAGACAAGTCTTCTTTCAGTGTCTTGGGGTGTCCCAATTATAAGATTGTAGGAGAAAAAATAGTGGTGGGGCTTACCTTGACAAGAAGGGAATCAAGCCAGGGGAAGCCAGACTCTTTCTATATAGGTCACCAAATTTTGGGGTTGGGAAGGGACCCAAAAGGTTAAGGGTCACAGACCAATGTCCCAAATTGTCTCAAAAGAGTTTGCAGGCTTGAAAACATGTCCGAATCAAGGAGGAAAGTTTATTTTAATTGTAACACCAATTCAAGTGGTCTAAATTCCAAGAGAATTTAGCAAAGAAACAGAACAAAGAGACACATTTTTTAAGTTCTTCGTGTCATAGATATGCTAATTTTATGGCCCAGAGATAGAATTAAGGGGTGATCTCTGGAATTTGGTTATTATTGACCAACAGACAGCAATGTTTGTTGACAACAGAATGCTAGAACAATAGTATTCTTAGGAAAACCCTGGGGTGAGAGATTCCAAAACCAGAGGACTTTAGAGTCAATGACAGATTGTTAGAACAGAAGCCCCCTAAGATCAGGGGGTCTTAAAATTATTGCTGTCTTCCCTATAAACTTTATTATATCATCAAGATTGATAGTCTTTACCCCTAATATATTCAAACAACTTTCATCAAAAGCCAGCTACATACTCTTGCCATTGCCAACTTCATCTCTTTGTTCCTGAATGTGTAGATGACTGGATTCAGAAATGGAGTAAGAACTGCATCAAAGATAGCAAGAAACTTGTCCAGGTTTGATGTAGGAAATGGCCATGTGTAGAAAAATATTAATGGACCAAAGAATAAAACCACTACAGTGATATGAGCTGCTAGAGTAGAAAGAGCCTTGGAAGAAGCACCTGAAGAATGTTTTTGAACGGTGACCAGGATGAAAATGTAGGAAATAATCAGTACGCAGAAGGATCCAAGAGAAATGAACCCACTGTTGGCAGTGACCATGAATTGCAATCTATAAGTCTCAGTGCAGGCTAGTTTGATGAATCGGGGAAGGTCACAGAAAAAGCTGTCCAATTCATTAGGACCACAAAAAGGTAAATTTACAACAAAAGCCAATTGCACCAATGAGTGGGTGAGACCAATGATCCAGGCAACAATCAAAAGGAAAATGCACATTCTTGGGTTCATAATGGTCAAATAGTGGAGGGGTTTACATATGGCCACATACCTGTCAAAGGCCATGGCTATAAGCAACACCATCTCAGTGCCACCAAATGCATGAATGAGAAAGATCTGAGCAATGCAACCCCCAAAAGAAATTAATTTATCCTTCCTAAAGAGGTCACAAATCATTTTAGGGGCTGTGACTGAACCAAAACCTAAATCAATCAAGGAGAGGTTGGCCAGAAGGATATACATGGGGGAATGTAAATGAGAATCAAAGATCACAGTAAGCAAAATAAGCATGTTTCCCAGAATGCTCACTATGTACAGTACAGAAGAAGACACAAAAAGAAGACACTGAATTTCCCATGAATCAGAGAGTCCAATGAATACAAACTGAGATACTATAGAATGATTCTCTCCATCCATTGACTCCAATTGGCACCACTGGATATAACCCTACATAAAGGGAAAAGATGAAACAGCAATCAGACTTCAAGTGAATAATATTAGTATCCTGGTTTGAGAAATATATGAGTTAATAAAGTCAAATTTTCCTTAATATGTCACAAATCAAGCAAAATTCACATGATCTCTGAAATTGTCCAATATTGCTTTTTTTCTGCTTGTACTTGGTTTTCTGTTGATGGATAAGTTAGGGGTATAAAAGAAAGGTGCTAAGTTTGTAAGAAATACTCCAAAACTTATCACATAATCTTAAAAATAATAGAACTCAAAAGGATTTTAAAAACCATCTAGTCAACACAATCATTTCATACACAAGAAAACTGGTATTAGGATTAAGTAACTTACTCAAGGTCACACAGTTGATGTGACCAAAGTACATTTGAAGTACTTGTCTTACTGATTCCAGGTCCAGGGCTCCTTAAGCTTCACCTAAATATCTCTAAAGGTGAAAGAGAGGCTGTAAACAGAGGAACATCATTTAATTGGAATATGAAATGGTAGAACTAATGAGATAAATAGGAGATAGATGTGTAAATTTCAATGAATGATATGGAGAATAAAGATATTCAATATAAGTCCTGTGATTCTCCAAAATGACTCTGTGAAGTCTCTTTTGGAAATATGTCACAAACTAAGCAAAATTCACACAATGTCTGAAAGTTTTTAATATTTTTTTTCTGCTTGTCTTATGTTTTTCTATTGATGGATAAGTTAGGAGTATAAAAGGAGGGTGCTAAGTTTTTAGCAAATACCCCAAAACTCATCACATAATCCCAAAAATAATAGAATTCAAAGGGATTTTAAAAATCAAAGTACATTTGCAGCACAAGTTTTACTGATTCCAGGTCCAGGGCTCCTTAAGCACTACCTAAATATCTCTAGAACTGAAAAAGAGGCTGTAAACAGTCATTTAATTGAAATGTGAAATGTTGGAACTAATGTGATAAAGAGAAGCTAAATGTATAAATTGCAATGAATGATTTTGAGAATAAAGATATTCAATATAGGTCCTGTAATTGTCCAAAATAACTCTGTGAAGTAACTTTTGGAAACTGTCTTGAATGCATGAGGCAAATTATTTTAAAGGATGTGTGAGATAAATTATTTTAAAAGATTAAAAATCCTCAGCAGTAACAAATCTTTGTTCCTAGAAAATGACTTGAATTTTAAGAAATAATTTTAAAAAATCATTTAGAGTCAAGTATGGGTAAGACAAGAAGATCTTAAGATGAATTAATGTCATTTCAGGTTAACAGCTTAGCTGTGAGTATAAACCAATAAGATAAATTTTCTTTTCTGCCTCCATAAAGTAATTCTGGAGAAAATTCCAAATTATATTATTCCCAATGGCATGAAACATAAGTTGTAATAAATATAATTAAACCTTTTGTCTAAAATTTGGGGACAAGAATAAGGACAGAATGCCAGAGGAAATAGAAAAACAAGCTCAGGAAAATATACAACTGGAGAAAAAAATAATGGACTACAGAGAATGACATGACCAATCTAAAGAAAACAACAAGAAGGGATATTATCAAAACTATCTGACTTGGTGCCATTTCATAGCCACTCACTGGGAAAACTGGCAAAAATGAAAAATGTCAACTGTTGGAAGAGTCATGGAGGAAATAGTACATTAATGTTCTGTTGATAAAATTGTGAATTTATCCAGTCATTATGGAAAGCAATTTGGAGCTATCCCCCAAAATTTACTCAACTGTACATGCATTTGACCCATGCAAGCGCTGATTAGATCTATACCCCCAAAAAAATTAAAGAAAGAAGAAAATGACTTCTATATACAAAAGTACTGATAGTGGTTCTTTTCATGGCAGAAAATGACAGAAAACCAATAGAATTTCCATCATTTGTGGAATAGTTGAACAAATTATGGTATATGAATGTGATAGAATTATTTTGAGCAGCATTACTCTAATCATCATAATGACAAACCAGGATTTGAAACACCCAAGAGGAAACATGTTTCCTACCTCCTTACAGAACTGGGATGGATTGAAGGTGCAGAACAAATTCCATATTTCTTGGAGTCATTCAGTGTGAAAATTGTTTTTTCTTAACTATGCATATTTATTATAAGAGTTTTATTATTCTTTTTTTTAATTGATGGAGAAAAAGTGTAAACCAATGGAAAAAAAATGTGTTTTAGTGAGGTGAAAAAATAAAATAAAATTTAATATAAATAAAGAACTCTCAGACTTCTCAAAAAAATAATTTTATCATGATATTTAAAGAAGTTGTACAAATAAATTTTCAGAAATATTTTTAAAATAGAAATCTATGAAATGAGTTAATATCTCAATGTAATTGAGAAGTTAGAGAATGAAGACTGCAATGGGAATGTAAATTTAAATATAATATGAAAAACAATAGAAATATTACTTTGATCAACAGCTGAATGAGACTTGGGTCACAGGAGAAGAAAGAGATGAAAAATAAGTTGATTTCATCCAATGAGGAAAAGTAATTTCCTGGGCTGTAAGACATAAAGAAATAACCAGGGACAGCTAGGTGGCTCAGTAGATAGAGCACCAGCCCTGAAGTCAGGAAGACCTTAGTTCAAATTTGGTCTCAGATGCTTAACACTTCCTAGCTGTGTGACCCTGGGCAGGTCACTTAACCCCAATTGCCTCAGAAAAAAAGAAAAAGAAAGAAAGAACCAATTTCAGAGGAACCTGAATTTTATTAACCAACGGAAAATAAAATAATGAATAGAATCAGAAGAATAATTTATAAAATAACATTGTAAAATCATGTAAATCTTTTTAACTGTTGGCTATAAAAACAAACAATTTGAAAAGAATAAGAATTATGATCAACTAGGATTCCAAAGACCCAAGGATAAAACATGCTACCTACCTCCTTAGAGAATTGTGATGGACTTCAAATGTAAAGTATGGGTCTTGTACTTTTTAGAAATGGCCAATGCAAGAATTTGTTTTGCTTGATTATGCATATTTGTTACAAAGGCTTTGTTTTTCTTTTTTCTGATAGAAAGGATGCAGAAAAGAATGGAAATAAAAGAAAATTTTAGTAAAGTTAAAAATAAAATGAAATTTAATTTTTAAAAAGTATTACCAGCTTCTCAAAAAAAGGAAATTATTTTATCATGCTATTTCAAGAAATTGTTCAAGAAAATACTTCAGAGATATTGAAAAAAGTCAAAATCAACAGAATTTAAGGGCCATTAAAAAGCACGCACTTCAAATTCATTCAATTTTTTAGTTCATAATGATCCATTGCAGTAAACATATTACTGCAAAAATTTGAAAATGTAACATTCTCAAAAGGAAAACCAACACATATATTTTTAAAAATCAAAACAAAGTAGTTTTTTGGTTAAAAAATGAAATTTAAAAACTGCAATATAATATGCTGAAGATTAAGAGACAAAAGACTTTGTATTCCTTTAAAAACTAACATATGATTATGGTAGTTTAGACTCACATGTGGAAGTCCATCAAAATTTAATCAGAAATGAAGCAAGAAAGACTTGCTCAGGATCACACAACTGTTATCTGGGTAAGTCTTTCTAGTAGTCACAAGTTTGAAGAATGAAAATATAAAGAACTAATTGAATGGAAGCTTTCCATGTAAACAAAAACAAAAATAAAAAGAGCATATGTGCTCAAATTAATGTATAATCTGAAACTATGATCAATTACTTAATATCTCGATGTAACTGAGGAATTGGGAAATGGAAATTACATTGGGGAATAGAAATTGAAATGTAATGTGAAAACAGTAGAAATGTTGCTTTGATCAATAGCTGAATGGCATAAATAGGTTTGGATCACAAAAGGAGGAAAGAAAAGTTGATTTTAGCCAAGGCAGAAAAATAATGAGAGAAAACAATCAAAAAAAAAAAGGATAGAATGAAGAAGAAAGTTCAGGATGAGTGGCATAGCAATCTTAAATGTGGGTGAGGGAAAGGAACTCCAAGTATTGTAAAATATATTTCATAATCATTTAAATATAGGAACTATTTTTAATGTTTATGATATATGTTAAGGTTAGAGAAATGTTAGTATTAGTTAAAAAGATTATACCTAATGATAAAATGAATAATTTGACAAAGTATGGGAAAGAGTAAGATATTTTCTTGTTGACTTTTCAGTCATGTCTGACTCTTAATGACGCCATTTGAGGTTTTCTTAGCAAAAATACTAGGATGATTTGCCACTCCTTCTCCAGCACTTTTTGCAAATGAGTAACAAAGGCAAACAGAATTAAGTGATTTGCCCAAGGTCATACAGATAATAAGTGTCTGAAGCCATATTTGAACTCATAAGATAAAGTTTTCTTGATTTCAGGCCCACCACTTTACCTGCCAAGTTACCTGGCTACTCAAAAAGACTTATTTATTTATTTATAACTTCAAATGTGAATGTATTCAATTCTCAGTAAAAAGAAAAATGATTATCAAATATACTTTTTTAAATTACAAGTATTTCAGCATTTAGGTGATGAATATTATAAATCAAGCAAAAATATGAATGAAAAAAATACTGATAGAATAGCACATTAAAAACTGAATTTGATTTTTTTTAAAAATATAATCAAAATTTTAAAATTAGAAATGAAAAGGTGAGGTCACAATAATTTCTTTAAAAATCAGAAACCATTATATGCAATTAGATAGATGCCAATAAAACTTGAAATATTAAAATATGAAATTATCAAAAGGCTAAATAGAAAATCAATAACAAATCGCAAAAGAAGAATTACCATTAATAAGTTGACATATATAAGGACACAATAAAATCACAAAGAAAGATTCATCACAGAAAAAAAAATTCCTATTCCATAAAAACAGTTTTAAAATTAGATTCAATGAATAAAATTTAGTCCTTTCAAAACTCATAAAAACATATGAAGAAAAATAAGATAATTATAGATCATTATCAGTGATCATCCACAATAGACAATACTAATAAGGTGCTAATAATTCAGTAATTTATCAAAAATTAATCATTATTGTCAAGAAGAAAGGAAATTACAATGGAAAAAGCACTGGCTCTGGATTCAGAAAATTGAATTTCTGCTATTCATTGGATACTACTTGTATGAACTTAGATATGTCACTTAACCTTCTTGGACTTCAGGTTCTTCATCTGTAAAATGAAAAAGTTGTATTAGATGAATTCCTAGGTCCCTTCCAACGACAGTTCTATGATCTTATGATATTTACTAAGAAGATTTATTAACAAGAAATTAAAAATTGCTCAATAATGATTCAATCAGCAGATAAGGCATATAAGATAATCCATAAATATTACATAATTACATCAATAAATGCCCCCCACACTTTAACAGAATGGTAATTTTTAATCCAAAAAGTTTAGGCATAGAAAGCTTTTTCCTTAACAGTATAAAAAGTTTTTATTTCAAATCAAAAATTAGCATTTTATTTAATATAGAACATTAGAAGCTTTTCTTTCAAAGAATCAGGACAAAGTGGGGCTTTTTTACTCTCTCTAGTGCTGATATTATATAAATGTCTTCTCCCATTACCTGATTCATATCTCTCTTATATAGAGTTGACCCTTCTCCTTGCCAAGGCTCACCTTTCTAAAGCAGAAGTGAATCCTTTCCATTTCCAGCAGTTTGATCCCTCTATCATATCTATTCTCACTAATCTTCTATCTTTTCCTGTCAAATGGTGACTTTCTTACTGCTCACAAGCCATGCCCACATTTCCACCATCCTTAAGAAATTCTTACTTGATTCACCCACCCCTGAGTGCTACCATCTCATATTTCTCCTCTTTTTTGTGGTTTAACTCCTTATGAAGGCTATACACAATTGATGTCTCCACTCCTTTCCTTTCATAATTCATAACTCTCTACAGTCTGACCAATAACATCATCACTCAAATGAGTTCTTCTCTTTTACCTCTCTGTATTTCCAGTGTTTTAGGATGGTGTTTGGCAGATAGTAGGAGCTTAATAAATGTTTATAGACTGACTAGATCTGTCTGGACCTCAAATTATTGCTATGCATAATGAGAAAATGGAGCTACATGATCTCTAAAGTCCCTTTTAGTAATAATGTATTAGATTAATTTATTTGAAAGGTATGACTTTGTGGTGGTTCCCAAGGAACTTAAAGGACTTTCTCTGAATTACATTCATTTGTTTTATCTGAATAACGAACAAACCAATATGCAAACAGCAAACTGCCTCTATAGCACCCATGCTCAGAATCACATCTTCCATCATCAGGGAAATAAGCAGTTGAATAAACTGTCATTAGCATAGTCAGTAAAAAAAAAATTATTTGATTCTCAAATCACTTCTAAGAAATTCCTTCTTACATTTTGGTTCTGGTTCAAAAAGCCATTTTTCAAAATATTTATTTTGCTCCATAGTCTAGAGCCTTACTGATTTGGCTGTTGCTCTCAGATCCTCCTTCCTTATATTCTATCATTCTGAGAGGGAATAAGATGCAATGGATGGCATACTGGATTAAGAATAAGGAAGATTTACATTCAAATCTGGTCTCTTGCACTAGTCTAATAAATAACACTAAATTAAGTCACTTAATCTCTCTAATTTTCCTTATTCAGAAAGTGGATATATCTCAAGAGTCTTTCGAGGTTCAGACTAAAAAATGTACTGTAAGTTTTTTTTAATGTCACATAGTAGACTTATTGCTTCCCACATGCCTAAAAGTCAATACTTCATTCACTTGTATAAATCCTAATTTTGTCATCAGAACTAGCTATCAGTCACTGAAATCTAAAGACCAGGTTGGATCTTCTTCTGTGCTGCTAACTTCATTCCACCTACCTATTCTAAGGCAATAGCATCAAGTAGTTCAAGGAGCCCTACCAGCTCTGCCACTTCAGTTAGTGTAATTAATTACCTTAAAGCATGAAGCTTTTTAAAATGCTGCCATCAAAGGAAAGATAGCTAATTAACCACATTTAATAGGTTCAAACAAGTGAAACTTGCAGAGGCCTGGGATTGCAGAAACCATATGGTGAAGGGAATTGCATCCTCAAATTATATCAGTTTGTTCTGACCTATCAAGTGAAGAAGCAATTTTTAATTTGTCATACACCTAAAGAAAAAACAAGCAGTTCATGGTATAGATTCTCAGCTGCATGTCAGATCTTTTATTTCCCTATTATACTTTGCATGTGGAAATGCTGACCTTAACTTTTTTTTAATTCAGAATAAAAACAATTTTAAAGGAAAAAAAGCCCCTTACATGATAGATAAAAGAGAGGAAAATCTAACTAAATTAGCAGTGTTTTAATTAATAAATTTATAATTATAAATGTCTATATTACATGATTACTTAAATAATGTGGACACAAAAAGTAAATTAGAATAGGACCTAACACAGAATAAGTCAATTAACAAGCATTTATTAAATTTTTACTATGTTCTAGTCACTCTGCTAAATACTGAAGAAACAAAGTATCTGCTCTTAAGGAACTCACAATCTAATGGGAGACAATTTTAAAAAATTGTTATTTAGTCATTTTAGTCATGTCTGACTCTCATGACACAGTTTGAGCTTTTCTTGGCAGAGATAGAGGAGTAATTTGCTCCAGCTCATTTTATATTTGAGGAAACTGAGGCAAGCAGAGTTAAGAGATTTGCCCAGAATCATACCGATAGTAAGTATCTGAGGCTGAACTTGAATTCAGATTTTCTTGATTTCAGGTCTGGTGCTCTGTCTCCTTGTGTTACTTAGCTGTCCCAATAGGTAAACTAGGTACATGCAAAATATTCATATTCAGAGCAAATGGAGGTAATCCACAAGACAAAAACTGGGAAGCCTGAAAAAGGCCTCTTGCAGAAGGTAAGATTTGAACCGAATCTTGAAAAAAAAAAAAAAAGCCAGGAAAATTAGGAATTGGAGATAAGAATCAAGCTGACTGCAAGCTGTCTAGTGTAGCTGGATCAGAGAACAGATGAAAGGGTATAATGTGTAAGAAGATTGGAAAGGTATGAAGGGAGTAGGCTTATTAGGAGCTGGAGGCAAAAGGGAGATCAAAGCTCATTGAGCAGAGAAATGACAGAGTCAGACATGTTTTAGAAAAATCATCTTGGCAGATAAGTGGAGGCTTAGATTAGAATGAGGACAGTTTTGAGGGGGGGGAAGACCGAGTAGAATAATGCAGTAAGTAGTCTGGATAAGAGGGCATGAGGACCTAAGTTAGGTCCTTCTCCACATTAGTGGAGAGAAGGGAGTACAGAGACACTATATTATGAAGGTAGAAATGACAAGATTTGGCAACTGACATGAACAGCCCTAGGCAAGAAGGAACCAGAACATGCCCAGTGGGACAGGGACGTTGCTTACTGCGGGTACTTACAGAAGGACAGATTTCTTGGTTTGGATTTCCAAGCCAAAGGAAGGACCTCAGAGTAGAGGCATCATCCCCCATGCCCCAGGATTAGATGTGATTGAAACAGCAATTTTCTATAAGTTTAAAAAAACAATTTAATGAGTAGGCAAAAGAGAAAGTGAGAAGAACAACCTGAGTTCAAATCAAACCTCAGACACTTAACACTTACTAGCTATGTGACTCCAGGCAAGTCACTTAACCCAAATTGCCTTGCAAAAAAAAAAAAAAAAAGGAAGTAAATAAAAAATATCAAATGAGAAAGATTGATTAAAAAAACTAAAAACTATTTTAAAGGAAAGTCCATTTATTCCTATATTCTCTAGTGTTTTCAATAGGAATGGATGTTGGATTTTATCAAATGCTTTTTCTACAGCTGAGATAATTATGTTTTTTTATTAATTTGGTTATTGATATAGTCAATTATGCTAATAGTATTCCTAATATTGAACCATCCCTGAAATCCTGGTATAAATCCTACTGTATGGAAAGTGAAAAGGAGATGAATACATTTGTAAATGTAGGTTTAAAAAAAAACTTAACTAAGAATTTTTTTTATTTTTTTTGCTGAGGCAATTGAGGTTAAGGGACTTGCCCAGGGTCACATAGCTAGGGGATGTTAAGTGTTTGAAATCATATTTGAACTCAGGTCCTCCTGACTTCAGTGCTGGTGCTCTATCCACTGCTCCACCTAGCTGCCCCTCAAAATCTTAATAACAAAAATAAGTGATGGTGAGACGCACCTAATAGTGACCATAAAGAATAGTTGCCTTTACAAAGATAAAAAAATAAAGAAGCCAATAGGAGCCAAATCATAATCAATCAAAAATGAGCATGGCAAGGGGGGCGGAGCCAAGATGGCGAACTGCGGACAGCTTTCTCTGTGAACTCCCGGGACATTCCCTCAAACTCAGACAAAGTAAGCCTTCCAACTGGTTTCTAAGTGAGAGCAACTCCAAGCATTTGGACTACAACGCACTTCTATAAAAGATCTACAGTGAAAGAAAGAACTCCGGAGAAGGTTAGCCTCAGGGGAAATCGGCCTCTGGTCGCAATCAGACTCCAGCCAGGGCGGAAGTCAGGGCTGCGATAGAGGGGCAGATTTTGGGCACCCAGGAAGTCCCTGGGAGACGCCTGGGCCACTTTGCTCTGCTTGCGGGCAGGTGCTTTGGCAGATCTGCCTTTGGAAGGGGGTGGATGAGAACAGCTGAAAACGTGGTCCTGGTGCGAATCTAGCCCGACCAGCCTCAGACCGGAAGTCAACTCGGCAAACTGCCCCAGGGCAAATACAAATCGTTGCAGTTTTCTCTGGTTTTGACCAATATCCCAACTTTAAATCATGAGCAAGAAGCAGAAGAGAGCTCTCACCATAGAAAGCTTTTACGGAGAAAAAATAGAACAGTCCCCAGATCCTGACATTATGAAAACAATCCCAGATGAAGCCACAAAGGCAGACTTAAGTTGGTCTCCCTTTCAGAAGGCTTACCTGGATGATTGCATTAAGAATCTCAAAAGAGAGCTAGAAGAAGAATGGGGAAATAAATTGAAATCAGGGCAACAGAAATATCAAAAACTGGAAAATAGGACTGGTGAATTGGAAAAAGAAAACAGTTCACTGAAAAACAAAATTGGTGAATTGGAAAAAATCACCAATTCACTGGAAAATAAAAATGGTGAACTGAAAATCAAAATTGGTGAATTGGAAAAAGACAACAATTCACTGAAAAACAAAATTGGTGAATTGGAAAAAGACAACAATTCACTGAAAAATAAAGCTGGCAAAATGGAAAAAGAATGCATTGAATCAAGAAATTCAATTGGCCAGCTACAAAAGGAGCTAAAAAAGATAACTGAAGGAAATAATACTTTAAAAATTAAAATTGAACAAATAGAAGTAAATGACTCAATAAGACTTCAAGAATCAGTTAAACAAAAACAAAAAAATGAAAAAATAGAAGAAAATATGAAATATCTCCTAGGAAAAACAACTGATTTGGAAAACAGATCCAGGAGAGACAATTTAAGGATTATCGGACTCCCTGAAAGCCACAATGAAAAAAAAATGAGCATGGCATAGCTAACTCAATAGCCAGAATGTTAGGATTTTGTTGCAAAAAGACCTGAATTTAATAGAAAATTTGATGTATAGGATTCAAGAGAAATATAAAGTAAACACCAAAGACTAATTTCAAAGGACTCAGTAAGAACATCTTCCTTATGTTATGTAAGTGGGAAATGTAAATCTTATGTCTAAGATTGTCATTAGCAATTGGGTAGTTTAAAAGAAAGATTGGGGTGGAACTGAATATGATGTGATTCTAAAAAGCAAAACTATGTAGGAAAATAAAAAAGAGTGATTTCACTATACAAATAGGAGTGAAAAGAAATGACAGAGGAATTAGATGGAGGAGGAAGGCTAGTAGCTGTGGAATTCTACTCAAATTGGGAATGGGTTAAAAGGGGAACGTGTGTGTGTGTGTGTGTGTGTGTGTGTGTGTGTATTTGACCTAGAAGGGTACAAAAGTCTTTTAAATTTATAGAGAAATAAGAGGGGAAGGAAATAAGATGAGAGGGTAAGAGGACAGTAATGGGATGTATAGATTAACAAAAATAGGATAATATCTGTAGATTAATGAGAATGGAATAAAAGGAAGGGGAAAAGTAGGGGGAGAAAAATAAGGAAGGAATTCTGGAAGGGAGGGGGAATAGGTAGATTAAGTAATAGCAAATCAAGGTGACAGGTAGAAGTAAAACAGACAAGTCAGCAGGGATAGGAAATAAGAGATATACAGAAACATCATAAAAATGTTATTTTGTTATTAAGATTCTGAGATAATTCTTAGCTAAGCTTTTTTAGCCTACATTTCCAAATGTATTCATCTCCTTTTCACTTCCCATAGTCAACTGTTATATCAAAGAAAAAGAAAGTTCAGTAAAGCTAACCAACTTGTTGGAATTTATTAGGAAAAAAAATAGGAAAGTAATCAGTGATTTCAGACACAGTTAAACTAAAAATAGATTTAATAAAAAGAGAAAAATAGGGAAACTGCACTATATATCAGCCATATTGATCAAAATTGTTTTAGAGTATTTAAAATAACTAGATAGTATAAAATTGAAATATTACTATGATGTAGGAAATGATGAATTGGTGGGTTTAGAAAAATATGGAGACATGGACTTATGAAGGATGATGTTATCCATCTTCAGAGAAACAGAGGACAAACAAGCATAGTACAGTCTCACATAAATGTATATGAATGTGTATATCTATATGTGTGTTATAAACATCTATGTATATGTATGTATATATAAATATACTCACACTTAATGATAGTCTTCTTGGAGGAGGGTGAAATGGGAGAAGGAGAAGACAGAATTAAGTTAAAAGTGCACACTAGAAAACAAAAGAAAACCCTACAAGGAAGCAAAGAAAAGATGGACAGCTTTGAACATAATGTGTAGTATTTGAAATGGAAATTTATTTATTGTTTCATACTTTAACTCTCTCATGTTCTGCTATGCACATGGCAATATTCTTTCTTTTTTCTTTTTCTATTTTGTATTTGCTTTAAATAAATATTTTTAAAAGAATTAATAGAGAATTTAATATTTTAAACAACAAAGTCACTTAAGTATTACTTCATTTCATTTACTACTTATTCAGATCATTATTATTTAGCCTGGTTATTAAGCAAAAGTATTCTATCTCCTATTTATTCTATATTGTGTATTTCAGTGATTAAGCTTGGCCCCCCAAAAAAGAAATAAAAGAATCTCCTCCTGCTTCTTTGCACAGGGGGGAAACTATAGGTGAGGAGCTCTTCATATAAAGTCAGCTTTTTCCAATATGTTGGTTAATGTTAGTGAACTTTCTTTTTCTTTGATATAATAATTCACTATGGAAAGTGAAAAGGAGATGAATACATTTGGAAATGTAGGCTAAAAAAATAGCTTAACTAAGAATTATTTCAGAATCTTAATAACAAAAGTAAGTGATGGTGAGACTCACTAATAGTGACCACAAAGAATAATTATCTTTACAAAGAAAAAAGAAAAAGAAGCCAATAGGAGCCAAATCTTAATCGATCAAAGATGAGCAAGGCGTAGCTGACTCATTCTGTACAAAATGAATAATAGTAATCCCCACAAAGTTTACACACAACTCTAGGTCTTTCCAGTTACCCAGCTTCTTTTGTTTCCACTCCCAATCTACCCATAGCCAATTCCTGAAGATGACCCTTCAGGTCAATCACAAACTCCCCACTAGGAAGTAGAGAGGTTCCATTGGAGAAATGTCTCCCCACAAAGCATGCTTACAGCCCTGTTCTCCTAATAGCCTAGCTGAAGCAAGCATTCTGGGAAAGTGGGGTTTACATTCCAACAATTGGTGAGGAAGAGATTTAATTTGAACCCATTTTGTTTTTGTTGGGACAGAATTGAAAGTACAGAATGAAAAACCCTGAATGGGCTTTGATCTATATCATAGATTTCATTCTATTATCTTTCCCAAAAACCCACCCCTATTCCAAGCTTCCCTGTCTCATTAAGGAAACCACCATTGTACCAGTTACTAGCTTCACAACATCAGTATCGCTTTAGCTCCCTATTTATCTTCATGTCACATAACAGTTGATTGGCAAACCATCTCTTCCACTTCCTCAACATTTCTCACATCTGCCACCTATTTTTCTCTTCACCTAATCACCACTCTAGCTTGGGCCCTTATCTTTAACATAGACTATTATAATGGCCTTCTGATTAGAAACAGAATTCAAGCCCAAAGCTGTCTTTTTTTTTTTAACTCATTTAATATCCCTACCCATCTATCATCATCATGGGGAGCAAAAATAACAAGTGATCGCTCATGGATTTCCAAATCATAGAAAAATGCCCTTGTCAAGTATTTTAACATAATTAATATGTAGTGGACTTCCTGCCATCTAGGGGAGGGAAAGGGATTGGGGGGAAAATTTGTAATGGAAAGCTTTGTAAAGATCAATGCTGAGGAACTACCCATACATATGTTATGCAAATAAAAAGCTTTAATAAAAAAAATTTAAAAAAAAAAAAGAAAAATGCCAAGTCCTTCCCGGTGCTAGACCATTCTATAGCCAGAGAGAGGCCTTAAAACACCCATGTGCTTAAGGGAATCAGGAAGAGCAACTCCAAACATGCACACTGAGATAACACACACACACATAGTGGCATTTTTAAAAATTTGAGATACAAAATTTATGGGTAATTAAATCATTTTATTAATAATGTCAGCATTTTAATAAAAGGATGATCATTTGGCCATCTCTCTCTTAGACCAAAGATTCATAACAGCTGTTGACTCTCAGTTTATATATGCCCTTGGAAGAGCAAGTGTTCCTCAGGAGGGCAATCAATACTGATTGGTTAAGAATTAATGAGAAAATGAATCCTATGAGATGGTGGGCTACATGACAACTTGGGCCACCCAAATCCTTGTCAAAGAGCACTATCAATTTCCATATCACCTATTTGTCTGATAAAAGGGAGAATCAAAACTTCCCAGACCTATCTGAACAAAAATAATGAGCAAGAATGCACCACTAGCCCAAATTTAGAATTTCTTTTTCTGTCTGATTAAATTTTGGCCTGGGTAAATCTTTACCTAAGATTTCTCACATTGGTTGATTTCTGGATGAGGAAGTAGAAAAGGGAAAAATCTTGGTCCTAATACAAGAATTGTTTATTAAATACAAGAGAAAAATAATCTTTTCCCAAAATTTACTATATTCATACTGGGAATACATGTTCAAAAATGTTTTACTGATGAAGACTAGCACTCAAAAAAGTATCATAAAAAATAATCAATTTTTCCCAATAGCCTTTAAACTAACTGTTGTAAATATACATATACAAAAAAGAGCATGTAGACTGCCTTCAGGAAAACTCTCCTAAATTTGTCCCAATATCATGGGAATTTTCCTTGTGCTCTGGCACAAGTACTCTGACCAATGACAAAAGAATAAATCAGAAGGAATTAAATATGTGTTAAATGAGAAAAAAAGAATGATATACTCAATGCAATACTGATTAATTGTGGAAATTTGACCATTTTGCATGGTGTTAATAATATATAATACAATAATATACAAATTGAAAAGATTCTTGTTTTCCTCACATATGAGGCAGAAGTGCCGGTGTTGTTATTTCTATTTCAAAATGAACATAATATGACTGAGTGTTTAAATAACTTACCTATGGTTACAAAGCTAATAAATGGGACCCACAAACTGGTCTCCCACTTCTACCTAATTTTCTCCTCATTATCTTTGCCATCTAGATAAGTAACTGTAGGGAGGAAGTTCAGGGAATGAAGGTATAATGTTCAGACCACTCCAGAATTAACTTTATTTTTTGGATACAATCCTGTGGTTTCATTAACATAGGGCATTCCCAAAATACAAAATCTCTCTGGTAATGTAAGATGAACAATAAGAAGCATATTGGAGCTGTCTGAAATGTGTTGGAGAAAATCAATTGTTAAAATTTTCAGAATGAGTATTTTTATCTTGAAAATCAGAAACACTGCATATCAGGACTTGATTTATCATTTTATTGAATTCTAGACTTAAGAAGGTAATAGAGAAAAGGTTGATATTAAAGATTAACTGTTAAAGTATCCCCTGCATACATTGTGTGTAGGGAGGGGGGAATTGATCCAGTTGTTAAATATTTTCCAGCACACTCCTAGAACAATTAATCTATCACTTATTAGGAAGCAACTAGGCACAGATGTTGTGATCCAAGGGTTTCACAGTCAATATGTGATAGATGAGGTGCTAGAACCCAGGTATTCTTGATTCTGAGGTTGGTTCTCTAGCCAGTAAGTCTCTAGGAAATTGTTCTTAGGCTATACCATTGAACTAATTCTGCTAAGATGAAAATTAATTGGGATCATTGTAAAGTCTTTCATTTTGATATAAAAAATCAAGTATAGAATGAAAAGCAATTATTATGAAAAAAGATCTGAGAGTCTTAGTGAATTGTAAGTTCAATATGATGTGCAAATGTAATGTAGTAGCCAAAAAAGTTAATGAGAACTTAGTCTACATTAGGAAAGACATAGCTTCCAGAAATAGAGTTGACAAGCCTACTATAATCAGCCCTCCTCACACCTCATGAGGTATATAATGTCCAGTTATGAACACCACAGTGTAAGAAGAACACAAGCTAGACAGTATACAGAGGAGAGTAACCAGAAGAATGAAAGACCTTGAGTTCATTACATATGAAAACAACTGGTCACAGTTAATCTAGACAGAGAAAAAAGACTTCAGGAAAGGTGGGAGGGATATGATAGTTGCATTTGAAGAGATGTTAAATGGAGGAGACCTTGAAGGGCATTTGGATCCAGTGAGCAAAATAAGGAGCACTAGGTAAAAACTGCAAATGGGTAAATTTAGGCTTGATGTTAGGAAAACCTTTCTGTTCATTAGAATTACATAAAAGGGGGAAAACGACTTGAAATATGAGGAAAAGGTATGTCATTCAGGGACATCTTTAAGCAATGGCTGTGCAACCACTTCTTCCTTGCTTGCTCAATTGTTTTCAGTTAAGTTCAGCTCTTCATGACTCCATTTGGAATTGTCTTGACAAAGAGATTGGAATGATCTCTTCTCCAGATGATTTTACAGATGAGAAAACTGAAGCAAAGTGGGTTAATTGATTTACCCAGGGTCATACAGCTAATAATGAAATGTCTGAAACCACACTTGAACTCAAGGAGATGAAGCTTTCTGATTCCAGGTCTAGAGCTCTGTGCATTATACCTCTACAAAGTAGTCTATAACTACTTCCAAGATATGTTATATTAGAGATTGATTTGTGATATAGGTCAGACTCTTCCCCTTCCAATTCTCAAATGTTGTCATTCCCTAATTCTGTGCATTCATAATGGAAGTGAAAATATGGGAAGAACTGAAAGTAAATATTAAAATAATGGTTGAATCTCATAACAAAGGAGAGAAAAGAAAGCAAATAAGTGTGCGATGCACCTTGAGGAATCCCTTCTAATTGTCATAGGATCAAACTTAAAACTATGTGATATAGCTCAAGGTGCTCTCAGTGTGAAAGAAAGGGTCAGAAATCTAAACATACTAGAAAGTGAAAAAAATAGTTACAAAGACCCAAAGGTCAAGAGACTTTGGTTGCCGTACAGATTGATTAATAATGTTAACCTCCAAAAAAGCCACTTAAGCTCTCTCTACCTTATATTACCCATTTTTAAATGAAAACTTATAGATTTCCATTCAAGCTCTAATATACTTGTTATTCTATAATCATGTGTTTTATATAGAGAGAATGATATGTTATATACTTTGATTATATGATACTATAATTATGATATATATTATATGTAATATATAAAATAATATATTATGTAGCTATAAGATTATGTACTTACATGATAGTTAGGAGCAGAACGAAAGCAATTTAATAAAAGAAAAGTGGGAAAATATGGCAGAGGAAAACAAGCAAATAGTGACCTGAAAATTTCAGAAAATAATAAATGGTTTCTCTTTATATAGAGTTATAAAGTTTAGTATATATAGGTCATAAATTATCTCATTTGAGGTCAGTGTTGTTATTAACCCTATCTTATGAGGAAATGGAGACATAGAGAGATTAAGGAACAGGTGGAAGACCATAGAACTAATAAGAATCAAAGGTATCATTTGAACCCAGGTCTTCATGGCTTCCCTCCTTCTACTATACCCAGTGAGAACTAGTTTTCCATTTTGTCCTTTTTCCAAGGCCTAGTACAATGACTTATACAAAGGAAGTAGTTAATAAATTCAAATACAATGACATTGCAAACAAACCAGATGGATGGTAAGACAGATTTACAGTAAGGTAGTACACATGGCTATAGAGAGGAAAATAGAGACGGGCTAAGAAATAATCTTCACTTCCAGTATTATAAGAAATTTGTATCACTTGTCCTTGGCAAGATTCTGGGAATGGTATCATAGAAGTTTGAGTGTTTAGAGGCAGCTAGGTAGCTAAGTGGAGAAAGCTCTGAGCCTGGAGTCAAAAGAAAATCACTACTTCAAATTCAACATCGGAAATTTAATAACTGAGTGATCATGAACAATTCACTTAATCTTTCTCTACTGTAGAAAGTTTCTTCTACTTTAGAAAGGAAACAATAATGACTCCTTACTTTCCAGGGTTGTGAGGATCAAAACAGATAATTATTTTAAAGCATGTAGCATAGGACTTGGCACATTTAAAAACATTATATGCATGTTCAGCATTATTATAACAGCTTAATTAGTTGAAGACAAAAAATCTTGAGGATAATAATTTCTGGTAACATACAACAAATAAAAGCATATTCTGTATCATAGAAGAATCTCTGCTAATTCAATGAAACAATTTTTAATTCCACCAGTTTCAAGAGTCTCAAGATTCACAGTCTTGACCCAAAGTGCATTTAAGGGAAATTCTTTAAGAGAACAAGCCGTCCATACATTCTCCTCATCCCCACTTTCATCTCTTTGTTCCTGAATGTATAGATGACTGGATTCAGAAAAGGAGTAAGAACTGCATCAAAAATGGCAAGAAACTTATCCAGGTGGGATATGGAGTGAGGCCATGTGTAGAAAAATATCAATGGGAAAAAGAACAAAACCACCACAGTGATATGAGATGCCAGAGTAGAGAGAGTCTTGGAAGAAATTCCTGAAGAATGTTTCTGTACAGTGATTAAAATGAAGGTATAGGAGATGATCAATAAACAGAAGCAGGCCAGAGAGATGAACCCACTATTAGCATTAACAATAAATTGCAATTTGTAGGTATCAGTACAAGCTAGTTGAATCAACTGAGAAAGGTCACAGAAAAAATTATTTAATACATTGGGACCACAAAATGGCAAGTCTACAACAAGAGCCAGTTGGATCCCTGAGTGAGTGACTCCAGTGATCCAGGCAAGAATTAAAAGCAAAATACACATTCTTGGGTTCATAATGGTCAGGTAGTGGAGAGGCTTACATATGGCAACATATCTGTCAAAAGCCATGGCAATGAGCAACACCATCTCAGCACCACCAAGAGCATGAGTAAAGAAAATCTGAGCAACACAGCCAGCAAATGAGATGACTTTGTGATTCCTGAAAAGATCACAAATCATTTTAGGGGCTGCAATGGAGCAACCTCCTATGTCAATGAGGGACAGGTTAGCTAGCAGAAAGTACATGGGGGAGTGTAAATGAGGATCAAAGATCACAGTGAGCAAAATGAGCAGGTTTCCCAGAATACTTGCCACATAGACCACAGAGGAGAACAGAAAGAGAAGAAGTTGGATCTCCCATGAATCAGAGAGTCCAAGGAACACAAACTCAACCACTATAGAACAATTCTCTTCATCCATTGACTCCAATGAACACAGCTAGCAGTGACATTATCTGAAGAAAGATAATATAAAGAAAATTAAAATATATGTATAATATTATTGCTCTGGATTTTTCAATGTCTGTGTTTTAGGTCTAATTATACTTTAACATTTCATATGAAGGCATATATCTTCAAAATTTGTCTCCATAATAAAACAAATTGTGAGAAGAAAGGAACAAAGTTTTTGCTCTAGGAATGATGCATTCAATTTAGTGTGATAATTACCTTCAGAGTATTCAACGAAGAAGGTTATGTGGATTTTCATAAGTAAGTGGGAGAGAGGATTTGAGTGTCAATCAATTAATAACTCTTTTGAGAAAGATTGTTTAATTACACTATAGGAACTATAGTTGAGATGGAATTTGAACATGGGACTACTTGCCTCAAGAGTGTTTTATCAGAGTTGAAATCACATAGTATTTATTATGATTAGAGAGTTTAGAGGATGTACAGAAAATAATGTAAAGAGGAATACCGCTTGATTGTTGTATATTCCACTAAATTGTAAGGCCAGTACATTGGTATTTGTCATCATTGCATCCCCAGTTTCTATCTCACTGCTCTGCATATAAAGATTGCTTAATAAAATATTTATTGCTGAATTCAGTTTGTTTAAATGAATTTGACTTAAAGTTGTGGATACAACATTGTGGGCAAAAATTCAAGAAATGATGAAGGGAATGCCTTATGTGTAAGAATATTTAATAGAAGCATTGTGGTTGCCAAAAATAAATCCATAACTTCTTTACAATGCTTTGAATATTTTCAATGATGGCAAATCTTTGGCCTTTGAGAATGGACTAGATTTTCCAAAATATACAAGTCTTTTAGAGCCGAGGTTAATGAAAACATAATGTCAGATTATAGAAAGAGTATTGGGTCTACTCAGGGAGCCTAGGATCAAATCCTACCTTTGATACTTAATACCTGCATCATCTTAGACAAGTTAATCAACTGCCCTTGACTTCAATGTTCTCATAATCAAGATAAGAGGAAAAGACTAGATTACCTTGAAGGATCTTTGCATCAAAAAAAAAATAATAGATAAGAATGGTTAGCTCAAAACAATTAGTTAGTTCTGTGAATCTTCAGAGATTTCATGGATTTTCCATGCATCATGCCCATGGCTTTTTTATCTGATCTAATCACTTAAATGAAAAAGGTAAACCTATTTCATCAT
>JAJPUD010015334.1:0-37757 GCA_023553655.1 Myrmecobius fasciatus
TTCTCTAGCGTCCCATCTACAAATCCCATTCCTTTGAACTCTCAAAGCAACTTGTTGGACCTTTCTTATATATTTATTTCATTCTTATATATAAATTAATTGGGTAAGTAACTGACAATATACACTAGATTTATAAACCCTTTAGGGAAAGGAATGGTGATATTTATCTGTGTGTTTCACAATCTAAAGGAATTTTAACTTAATATACTTGAATTAGTAAGGGAATGATCATAGTCTTGATCATAGGATCAAGTTATAAAGGATATTAAATGATGTCTAAGATCATGGGGAGTAGAAAACAACTAAAAGTTTTATTTTGTTTTGGTAGGGAATTGACAAGTAATCAGGAAAATTGAAGGGACCTCAGGAAAATTAGTCTGATAATGATGTAAAAGTTGAAAGGCATATAATAAGGTCTTAAGACAGAGAGAACATCAAGGAAGGAAATACCATAGTTTAAGAGGGAGAAAGTAAGGGAGTAAAAGGATGAAGTCAGAAAAAAATCATAATACCTGACTTTGGCAAATTACTTAAAATCTATGGGTCTCAATTTCTTCATCTATAAAATTTGGATACTGAACTAGATTGTACCTTTTAGCACCAAATCTTATACTCCTATAATTGGATATACAGAACTATTCTTTTCAGCCCAACATAAACATCTCTTCCTGAATGACGTACTTATTGATTCCCCTAGTTGATAATAATCTTCCCATTTGGACTTCGCATAGCATTTTGCTTTGCCCCTTTCTAATGTACTAGCATGAGGTATGTACATAAAGAACTGTTCTCAGAATGAGAAAGGGTTTCCAGTCTTGCTTCTGACTCTGTGACTCTAAACAAGTTATTTAACCTTCCAATACCCTAAACTCTAATAAAACTACAAGTTTCAGAAAAATCCAGTCTAGTGGGATGTTTTCCCTCTCCTAACTCTGCAATACAGCCAAACTGGCTTTTTCTGCATTCTTTAACCACAAAGTGCCATTCTTCTTTTCCACACCTTCAAACTATCTATCCTCAATTCACAGAATACATTCCTTTCTTACCTTCACCTAACACCATCTTGTTCAAAGAGCCTTTTCTGATTTCCCCAAATGTCAGTGTGCTCCCTCCTAAACTACTTTGTAGTAAATACTTTTGTGTGCACATGTGTAGAGTATATAGGAATTTTTTTCACTTTCTGTATTTTTATCCCCAGGGCCTCACATAGTGCCTGGCACATTGTGGGCACTTAATAAATACTTATACATTGATAGAATAATAGTATGCACTAGTGGAAGACTTTCCACATCATACATTCCCCATGCCATTGCAATTATAAGTCTAGTCTAAATAAAGATACTTGCCATAAAGTAATGTACTTATTTATGTTTATATCTTATTCACTTATTCAAAGAACTATAAATTCAGTAACTACAGACTCCTGATGCTATCTCAAAAACAATTTATCTCATTTAATACTTAACCATGGTGCTCAAAATGCAGTAGAATTTTGATATTTATTTCACATTATACTTGACAAATGTTGGATAAAAGAAATATTTAAGAAGCAATTTCAAATTTCAAACCATAATATTAGAAAAATAAAATCATAATTAAAATATATCCAAAATTGTAAAAGTACACAGAGGAAAGGGATGAGTTCTGTTTTAGATACAATAAGTTTGAGGTTCTAAAAAAAAGTAGATAAAATGTTTAGTAAACAACTGGAAATATAGAAATGGAACCTGGGGAAATATAGGGAAATAGAGGACCAAAACAGAACCTTCAGAAGAGAATTTGTCTCCTTTACAAATTTATTTGTATACCCTTTGCATAATGACATAAATAGAATGTGGTTAATAAATTTTGAAGTGAAAGGAAATAAACATTATTTTTTGATAAGTTCAGAAAAGAAAGGAAGGAAAGGAAATGACAGATGGATGGATTAAGTGGATTGAAGATAATAATTATAGTATGGGAGGACTTTGTAGGCAGAGAGAAAAAAATGAGTGAAAAAAAAAGAAAAACTGAAGATTCAAGATATGAGCTCACAAGAGCAACTGTTAAAAGCAAAAGAGCATGCTATCAAAGGCAAAAGTGGGAAGATGAACCTTGGGAGAAAATTTAACGCCATACTTCTTCCTCTGAAACAAAACACAAAGAAAAGAGAATGAGTAGAAGGTATAGAGTATTTTAAAATTGGAAATGAGGTGTCATGACAGGAGAAGAAGGCAAAAAGATTAGGGAGCTTTCAGAAGATGGTCACAATCTTCTCAATTAAGCAAGAGAAGGTCAAAAATAAGAGAGCAAAGTTGAATAATATTTTGGGGCTTTCAAGAAAACATGTACTTCAAGTATTATAGGAAAATAGAGTTAATGACATGAAGAATATCCTTGCAAAACAACAATAAGGAACTGATTGATTTGATTAGTACTAATTTTGTAGTGAACCAGGTAAATTAGATTTGTACTTGCAATATTAGATTCTCAAGGCTCAGAGTGAAGGCCAGCGAAGAAATATATCATAGGAGATAGTCAGGATTTAGGATTTTCATGACAGAAAAGGAGGAATATCCAAAGACAACAAATTCTAATGCATATCAGCATTTATTAGATGAAGTCAGCCAAAAGTCTGGGCAGTTTAGAGCAACAGTGGAAATCAACAGGTGAGATGATCTGGAAGAATAAAAGGACAGAAATTTCTGTCTAAAAAAGAAGAGGTTCAATAAGTATAGAAGAAAGGGATAAACTGAAGTCATTTTTGAAAGTTAATTTATATTCTACCTGTTAGATCCCTAATACAATTCCCAAAGGAAGTAAAATCAAATCCACTTTCCAGATGTACACATATCTTCATGATTTGGAATCCTTTGATTCACCTCCAATGTGTTCAATTCCTTCTCCATTCTCCTATTGTATCTTACCCTCAGTGAAGCCAGCCTCCTATTGTCCTAGGCAATAGGTAATTTCATCCCTATCATTGTTTGTTCAGCAGTCGATTACAGAGTTTTAGAAAGTTAGTTCTTCTTATTCTTAATTTATCCTTATCTCTCTCACCTACCTGTTCTGTCACAAGATTTGAGATGGCAACATCTTCAAAAAAAAAAAAAAAAAAAAAACACAAAGAGCTCTAAAAGCCCAGTTTTCTCTGATATGTAATAACTAAAATTTAAGAACTATATAAAATGCTGCCATCCAAGGAAACATACCTAATGAATGGTATTGAAGAGTAGTGACCAAAGTATGCTGCAGAGACTGGGATTGCCAGCCATGCCTCATTTGGTCAAAATAACTGTCCCTTAGGATTCTGATGGATTGTCCCAAGGTAACCAAGAGGAGATGATGCTAATGAAGTGTTATTAAGTTAATAATGATAAAAATACATTTTTCCTTTAAATGAAGCTCCTTTACTTTCCTCAAACCTAGTGTTTTTCCTCTACAAATGAGTCAGGGTAAGTGAAGGAAAAAAGCACAAAGAAACTTCAAGGAAAAAAATAATTTTCCAAAATCAGATCTAAAGAAGGGACCATTACTTAATTAAAATAAATATTTAGAGCAGAAAGGGTGAAAACTGGTTTTTTTAATTTGTTTAAGATATTACAGGAGCACCAAGGAACAGCAAAATTAATGATTCCTCTAAGAAGAATGTCATCATCAAACAAGGAGAATAAATCTAAAAACAATAATCTTCTAAATAAAGGACTCAAAAAATAAGGATTCCTTTGATAAATATTCAACTTTTGAGTATCAGAATTGACACACATATAAATTCATTAAATCATAAATTAATAAATTTTTGCAAGCTCATTGTTTGTGATACTTTATTCATAACTTTTTTATTTTTTCCATTTATATACATATATTCTGTGTTTCAAGAATTAATCATAGAATATTGGGTGGACCTCCGGGTATTCCATAATGAATACTGATGCAAAATTTTTAAATAAAATGCTATCAAGAAGATTACAAAATTATACACTATGATCAAATTGAATTTACAGGATTGGAGGGCTGGATCAATATTTTCAAAACTATCAACATAATTCACCATATTAATAATGAAACCAACCAAAAATCATATGTTTATCTCAATAGATGCAGAAAATGCTTTTGAGAAAAGACAACACCCATTCCAATTAAAAACACTAGAAAGCTGATTTTGGGGGCCAAAGTGGTGGAATGAAGAAGGAACGCTTGCAGTCTCCCAGATTTCCCTCCAAACAACTAGAAAACCACTCCAGGATTGATCTAAGAGCACAGAAGCAGCTTACCAACATGGGAGAAAAGATCTTACTAACTGGGGTATGAGGGGAATAAGTTACAAGAGCAGCAGCAGCCGGTAAAACAGCAGAGTTCATAGATAATGGCTCTGATCCTGGAGCTATCCACCAGCAAGACCCCACAAGCAGCCCCCTAGGCAAATGAGCAGTCTGTGCAGAACAGCAAGGCACCACTCCAGGGACCCCACCCACAGCACAAGCAACCAGCAAGGCCTTGATGCCCTCCTGACCAGTATTGAAGTCCTGTCCTGGGACTAACAGTAAGACCCCATCCCTGGGACATACTAGCAGAAAGACCTCATTTCCATAGCAACCCAGTAACAGAATCCTTATCCTATAATATTCTGCCTCCATTGCCAGCTACCCAAAAGACTACATGCAACCCAACAGTAGGCTAGAAACTAAAACACACACCCAGGGAAAGCCAACCCTCCCCCATTACAAGCCAGAAGCAAAGCCTATCCTTCAGAGAAAGGATAACCCTGAAGCCCAGTGAAAACTAGCAAGAAGACTCAAAGCCCCAACACAAAAAGCTTGGGAGAGTACAGAATGAGATCCTAAATTCTCACACAAAAATACCAAGTCAGGGGCAGCTAGTTGGTGTAGTGGATAGAACACCAGTCCTGAAGTCAGGAGCACCTGAGTTCAAATTTGACCCCAGTTACTGGCTTTATGATCCTGGGCAAGTCACTTAACCCTAATTGCCTCAGCAAAAAAAAAAATGGAAAGGAAAAAATGTACAAAAAAGAACTTGAAAGTTACCATAGTGATAGGGTGGATCAGAGCATAAATTTAAAAGAGCATAATTGTGTCAAAATAGCTAAATGTGAAACCTAAAAGAAAAATGTTATTTGGTCTCAGGCCCAAAAAGCATTCCTGAAAGAACTTTAAAAGAAAATGTAAAGCAAATTAAAGAATTAGAGGGGGAAGATATGGAAAAAGAAATGAGAATATTGCAAGAGAATTAAGAAAAAAAGTCTGTAGCATAAGAAAAATTATACAAAAATTTATTGAGGAAAATAATTCTCTAAAGAAACAAAATTGGTCAAATGAAAAAGGAAGTACAAAAGTTCAATGAATAAAATTAGAATTGAACAAGTGGAAAGTACTGAGTCAACAAGACATCAATATATGATAAAACAAAATAAAAGAAGAAAAAGGAGGAGAAGGAAGAGAAGGAAAAAGGAGAGGAGGAGAAAGAAGAGGAAGAGGAGGAGAGGAGGAGAAGAGAGAGAAGAAGAAAAAAAGAGGAGAAAAAATGGAGAAGAGGAGAAGGAAGAGGAGGAGAGAAGGAAAAGGAAGGGAAAATGTGAAATTTCTCAATGGAAAAACTGACGTAGAAAATATATACAGAAGGCATAATATAAGAATTACTGAGTTACAGGAGCTGATGCAAAATGAAATGTACTATATACAGAGTAACAAAGATATTGTAAGACAGTCACTTGTGAAAAACTTATAAGCCTCAGCAATACAATGATCCAAGACAGTTCTAAAAGACTAATGATGAAAAAGCCTATCCAACCCCAGGAAAAGAACTGATGGTGTCTGAATACAAATAGAAATGTGCTTTTTAGACATTATTCATTTTTCTGAAGCTTTTAGGTTAGGGTTAGGTGTCTCCTGCCTCTAACCCTAAACCTAAAAGGCTTTTTTTGCCTGTTTTCTTTTGCAATATGAATTATAGAAATATTTTGCATAACTATAAAGGCATAACCTATATTGAATTACTTGCCTTCTCAATAGGGGATGGGTTTGGGGAGTGGAGGAAGGGAGACAATATGAAATGCAAAGTTTTAAAAACAAATATTAAAAATTATTTTACATGTAGTTGGAAGATAAATAAAATAATAAATTTTTAAAGAAAAAAATTGTTGCACTACCCACTTTTGATGAGGTTTTTAGGTCCAAATTCAAGATCATGAGCATCTAAGAGAAATACGTCCACTTCTTTCTATTACCATTGAGCGATCTCTATCAAGTCTCACTTTTCTAAAATCCCATTGCAGGGGGGCAGCTAGGTGGCACAGTGGATAAAGCAACAGCCCTGAAGTCAGGAGGATCTGAGTTCAAATATGGCCTCAAATACTTAACGCTTCCTAGCTGTGTGACTGGGCAAGTTACTTAACCCCAATTGCCACAAAGGAAAAAAACATATTCAGGTCCTATTTCTTTCTTATGTAGTTTTGAAAATAGATTTTTTCTAGGAGTAAAAAGGATGCAATCTCATTATTATAATTTTATTATCTGTTTCTCCTTGTAATTCATTTAGCTTTTCCATTAAATATTCAGATGTTATCCCATTTGATAAACATGTTAATTACTGAAACTAAGTCATTGTCTATGTTACCTTTTTAGCAACAAATAGTTTCTATCTCTTTCAATTATGTTTATTTTTTCTCTTTCCTTGTCTGAAGTCATATATCTATTCCTCCTTTTTTTTTAATTCATCTAAGGCATAGTAGATTTTGCTCTATTGAATTATGTTAATTCTGTTATTTTCCTTCCTAGTCAATTCTATTTTTTTCTTCTACTCATACCATTCATATTCATAGTTATGGTAGTTAATTTTGTATTTCCTTCCATCCTATTCTTTCATACTTTTTCTTCTCTCTATTCCTCATTCTCTCTTTATAGCAAGTCATTACTGTTTCTTTTCTTTTAACTTCTTCACTATTTCCTTTCTGGCCTTTGTTTTATTTATGATTAATTCCTCTGTGAATATAGTCGTTTCTTTTTTTCCTTTTCTAGTTCCTTTCTGTATGTCTCTTGAGGTGAATTTATTCTTACATAAAATTCTGGAGGAGTAGGGGAAAAGGGAAAAAGGAGGATGCTTTATGTGTCCTATTTTGACCAGTTTAAATGAAAGTGAAATTCAAGTGACAACCATTCCTTCCAGTCTTCCATATCTGTAAATATTTTTGCTTTAGCATCCTAATGATGTGAGATAAGTTCCCCCTCCCATCTTTTCTCTTATTTTCACCTACTATATCCTTTCCTCTATTTCTTTTTCATAATTGTCAGAACATAACAAACCTAGTTATAGATTTTTTGCTTCATTTGACTGCCTCTATGATTCATTATGACATTAAAATTCTAAAAAGAACTTTTTTCATTTTAATAGTATTATATTTTTTCTCTTACATGAAAAGATAATTTTCAGCATTCATTTTTGCAAGATTTTGAGTTCCAATTTTTTTTCTCTTTCTCTCCCTTACCTCCCCCCTCCTCAAGAAAGCAGGCAATTTGATATAGGTTATACATATGCAACATATTGCCATATTAGTCATATTGGGAAAGAAAAATCAGAACAAAAGGAAAAAATATAAGAAAGAAAAAAATAAAACAAAAAAAGGGAAAATAGGATGCTTTGATCTGCTTCAGTCTCTATAATTTTTTCTCTGGACGTAGATGGCATTTTCCATCCCAAATCTATTGGAATTATCTTGGATCACTGCATTTCTAAAAAGAGCTAAGTCTGTCATATTTGATCATCATTCAATCTTGCTGTTACTGTTTACAAGGTTCTCAGGGTTCTTACTTCACTGTTGAGTGTCAATTTAATTTTCTTATGTTTTAGAGCAGGTCTGACCATGTTACCACCACCACTACCACATCGATGCATGTACGTTTTTCCAGACTTTTCTGAAATCAGTCTATTTATTGCTTCTTATAGAACAATAGTATTGCATAATATTTATATGCCATAACTTATTCAGCCATTCCTCAATTGATAGGCATCAATTTAATTTCTAATTCCTTACCACCACAAAAAAGCTACCACAAAACTTTCTGTACCTGTGGGTTCTTTTCCCCTTTTTAACATCTCTTTGGAATACTGAGCCAGTAATGGCACTGCTGTAACACGGAATATGAACAGTCTTATAAGCCCTTTGAACATAGTTCCAAATTGCTCTCCAGAATAATTGGATCAGAAGAACACTTTTTAAAACACTTCATATAGGCAGTTCATCATTATGAAGTGCTTTCTGATTATTCACTTATATTTGCCTCTTTATTTTCCTCTTAACTTTTGTATTTTTATTTCAAAGTTTCTTTTTGCTCTAGTCCTTCATCCATATCACTATCCCTCTTTCTGAATTAAGAATATTTCAGTCCTTAATTTCACATAAAGTTCATTTTTTTTCCTGCTCAGTTTTGCTGGATTAGTTATTCTTAGTTGTAGACCTTTACATTTTGCCCTATAGAATATGTTGTTCTGTATTTTCTGCTCCTTTATTTTGATAGTTCCTAAATCTTGATTATTATTCCTTGATTTTTAAATTACTTCTTTCTGGCTGCTGGTAATATTTTTCTTTCTTTCTTTCTTTCTTTTTTGGGAAACCTCTGAATTCTGTAATGACATTCCTGGGACTTTTTTTCATTTTAGAGTTTCTTTCAGTATGTGGCTGGTGGATTCTTTCAATTTTCACAATGCCCTCTTATTCCAATATGTTTGACTAAATTCTTTAATGATTTTTTTGAAATATGATATACAGGTTCTCTTTGTGAATTTTAGGAAATATAATGATTCTTAAGTTATCTCTCCTTATTCTATTTTCCAGGTCTGTTATTGTTTACATAAGATACTTTATATTTTCTTTTTTCTCAATCTTTTGATTTTGTTTTAATGTCTTGTCTGCTGAAGTTATTTGCTATTTAATCTATTTTAATTTGGGAGGGAATTTATTATGGTAAGATTTTGTACCTTTTGTGTCACATTATTGATTCTTTTTCTAATTCTCTCCTCCACCACTCTCATTTCTAAATAAAATATCATTTCTAAATTTATTTAAAGCATCATTTCTTCTAGGAATTCTAATTATTCATGTGGGCAAACTGGATAGTTTTTCTCTTTAAGGTTTTGATTATAGGTGTTTCTGGGCTATTCTTCTTTTCTGTGTTTGTGTCTTTGTCATTCCTTGCATGATAAAATTCCTTAATTTTTTTTGTTACCTTATTTTGTTGCTTCTGAAACCGAAAATTATGTGACCCATGACAAGTCACATCTCTTATAAATTGCCTCATCTGCAAGATTGGCATAACAATAGTACCTATTTCCCAAAGATATTATAAGGATTATATAAAATGATATATGTAAAGCACTTTGTAAATCCTCAAAATGCTATATACATAATAGGTAATGTTATTTCTGTCAATCTATGGTAATTTTCGTAGCTATTATTATCTCTGTAAATCTATGGTAGTTCTCATTAAATTTGTTGATGTACCTGGACTGTATAGCCACAATTGCAATACAACTTACATGTGATGGTGGCGGTAAAGCCAGAGGAATGCATGATTGTTCGTATCTAGGGTCATTAGCTAAGACTGACTTCAAAATCTTAATCAAAAAGAGCAGTGAGAAATTTAGGCAGTCATAAATGACTGAAATCTTGTTTAAAGCTAGAGGTTTGGCCATGAAAGGGAAGGAAAACATCAGGCAAAATCTTGAGAACATGATAGGATTAAGTTAAGTTTTTTAAGGATGGTGAACATCTGCCATGTTTTAGGCAATAGGAAAGGTCGGGAGATAAAAGTATGATCATTAGGAAGACAGAAAACAAGATGCAGGTGACTGGAGGGGATGATATCAAAGGCCCGAGTAGAATGACAACAAATAACCTTTGTTCTTGATGTAATAAATAATTAAATAATGCAGTTTATAAATCACTGGACCTGGAGTCTTTAAGAATAAAGTTCAAATCCTGCCTCAGACACTTACTATGAATGTACAACCTAACCTCTGTTTGCCTCAGTTTCCTCATCAAATTAGAGAAAATAATAGTTAACTGAATTCTGTATCATTTCCTGAAAAACCTCTTCCTAATCTTCCCTTTACATAGAGAACACGTTCATCCTTCAAGTTATTCAGCTCTACAATCTTGGTATCTCTTTCACATAAACTCTGTCTCCCTCCCTCCCTCCACACTTCTCTCCCTCCCTCTTTACCTTTCTCTTTTCCTCCTTCTCTTCCTCCTTCCCTCTCTTTTTCCCTCACTTCTTCCCTCCCTCCTTCTCTTCCTCCATTTCTCTACATGCTTCTGCTTCTGTTTTTGCTTCCTTCCTTCTCTCTCTCTCTCTCCCCCTCCTCCCATTCCCACTCCCAATCTATCCTATCTATCTATCTAACATATCTATATCAATATGTTACCAAGGTCTGTCAATTTTATCTTCATAATATCTTTCAAATAAAGCCTCTTCTCTTTTCTGGAACTGCCATCACTCTGATGCAGGCCCTCATCACCTCATGTCTAGTCTATTGAAATAACCTACTGATTGGTCTTTCTTACTTAAACTTCTTTGCACTCCCATTCATCCACCATTCAGCTGTCAATTTAATTTTCTTGTGTTTTAGTGCAGGTCTGACCATGTTACCACACCACTACCAACATCCTCATTCTCTATTAACTCCATTGTCTCCTTATCCCCTTCAAAGTCAAATATAAAAGTCATTAGTTGCCATTCACAATTCTTTGTAATGTTCTTCTTCTTAAATTTCTTCTTCTTACATTTTCCACCCTTCCCAAGCATATCTATGATCCAATGACTCTAGTATATTTTCTGTTCCTCAGACATTCTGTCTCCTAACTCAGAATATCTTTATTGACTGTTCCCTAGCCTGAAATTCCCTCTCTCCTCTCCATCTCTTGGCTTCATGGATTCCTTTAAGTCTATGCTAAAATCCTGCATTTTACAACATGCCTATCCTGATTCTCTTTCATTATAGTACCCCCCAAAAAGGACCCACATGTGCAAAAATGTGTGTAGTAGCATTATTTTGTGGTAGCAAAGAATTGGAAAAGGAATAGATGTCCACCAATTGGGAAACGGTTGAACAAGTTGTGGTTGTATGGTTCAGATGGGGAGGTGAGTGACCACCATATAATAAAATAGCCAGAAATATCTCTAAGAGAAAAACGAAGGTTTATTAAATTTTCTCCTAAGAAGCAGGTGTCACTGCAGTTGCATAAACAATCAAAGGGAGAAAAAGTTTTAGAGGCAGAACAGCAGAGTATATAGGTCCCTCCCACCACTGACCTTCATCCTCATTGCCAAAGGAATATGGTCTTACATTCATGGGTACAACCCCTCTTCCTGTTGATTTTTTTTTAATTCATTGGATGGATTGAAAAGGAAGTAACTCTAGACCAATGGTTAGCTACACTGTGTACTTCCTGTGAGTCACATGACTTCCCGACTTCCTAGGGTCTGACCATTTCTGTCCTGATATTTCTGTCTCTGAGAATAGATATTGTGTGACTTCCTGAAACTTAGACCTAAGGTCTGACAACCTCTGAGAAATCTTCACCTGGTCCCATTCATGGTAAATGAAGATAAAAGAATATTACTGTTGTATAAAAAATGATGACCAAGTTGATTTTAGAAAGACCTGGAAAGATTTACATGAACAAATGTTGAGTGAAACAAGCAGAACCACGAATACATTGTACAGAATAATAGGAAGAATATGCAGTAATCAACTATGAAAGACTTAATTCTTAGTGGTTCAATTATCCAAAGCAATCCCAATAGACTTTGGACAAAAAATGTCATCTGCACCCAGAAAAAGAACTAAGGAGACTGAATGTAAATCAACACATGCTATGTTCACTTTTTCCAGATTTTTTTTTAAATCTCTTCCATGGTTTTCCCTTTTACTCAGATTTTTCTCTCTCAACATGATTCATAAAGTAATGCATATTAAAAATAAATAAATTTATTAGGAAACAAAATTCAGCCTTTCTTGGTCATATTTGGTTGAGTAGGTAAGCTACTTCATGTAATAAATAAATGGCAAACATTAGTCCTGTGATAACTATATATATATATATACAGAAAATACATATATATATACAGAATGTATATATATATATATATATATGGTACCCTCCTTCTGTCAATTATTTCAAACCTATCCTGAATATAGTTCTTTAATACATAATTATTTGTTTGTTGTCTCCCCCATTAGAGTATGATCTTGAAAGCAGGGACTGTTTTTTACATCTCTGTATACTCTCAGAACTTGTACTGGCACAATGTAGATACTTAATGAATGATAGATAAGTAAATATCTCTGAAATAGCTTTGAAATAGCTCTGCAAAGAGCTGGGCAGGCCTGAAAGAAGTTCCCACTGACTTCCTTTGGGATTAGAATCTGGCCTGAAGGTGTTTGAAACTACCCTGAAGGGAAAAGGGTATGTCCCCTTTAATTTCTCTTGCATATTTAATAGGAGATTTTTTTTGCAGTCAAAAGTCCCCTTTTTTCCATATGGCTCCACAAGTGTGCAAAATATGAAAAACATGTTTGGAATCTATATAGATATTCATTCTTGCTCCTTTCCAAGTTCCAAAGCCCTAGTAAGGACAATGAGTTCAGCTTTCTGGGCAGAAGTGGGGGGGGGAGTGGCTTAGCCTCCGAGGTGCTATTGAGGGTCATCACAGAATAACCTGCCTTCCTTTCCACATTTACACAATGATTCAGGGATCAATTTAACTAACTGATAGATGTTGGGCCTTTAGACAAAGAAACTTCATGCTCCTGCATGGGGAAAGGGCCTAAAAGTTAGGCGTTTGTATGGCTGTAGCCAGAGAAGCCTCTCAGGTGGGACTGCAGATCAAGATATCATCTACATACTGGATAGCCAGGGCCTGTCCAAATATATGAGTGCTGTCACAGAAGCCCTGAGCTACCTCCATATTATGGACATGACTGTCCACATTAATTGGTGAGGGCTTTCAAGGGCAAAAAGAAATTGTGAGCCCTTATGCAATGGTATGCAAAGGAAAGCATCTTTAAGATCTAAGGTAGAAAACCATTTTTTCCCCTACAATATTTGTATTGGATTCATGGCTTCTACTGACCATTTGTTCTGATTATAGAAATTTGCTATAAAAGGAAAAAGCAGGGACATGATTATAACAGCATCAAAAAAGTCCTTCAGGCTACAGCCTAAGAGCACATACATGATAGGATAAAGCATCCTTAGATCTGTTTGACAATTGATCATGTAGTAACAATTCCACCTCATAGCAAGACTCAGGAATAATCAGATAGGAAATAAACAGAACCGGGAAACTGAGTCAGAAGGATCCTATCTTAAGCAGAGGCCAAGATTGTCTTCCCAACTCTTGCCCAGATAAGAAAGTCCAGGAAGGCATTCCTCAGTAATTTCAGGTTCATTTCAGGTTAACAGCTTAGCTGTGAGTATAAACCAATAAGATAAATTTTCTTTTCTGCCTCCATAAAGTAATTCTGGAGAAAATTCCAAATTATATTATTCCCAATGGCATGAAACATAAGTTGTAATAAATATAATTAAACCTTTTGTCTAAAATTTGGGGACAAGAATAAGGACAGAATGCCAGAGGAAATAGAAAAACAAGCTCAGGAAAATATACAACTGGAGAAAAAAATAATGGACTACAGAGAATGACATGACCAGTCTAAAGAAAACAACAAGAAGGGATATTATCAGAACTATCTGACTTGGTGCCATTTCATAGCCACTCACTGGGAAAACTGGCATTTCTCTCCAATGGTGGATTACTAACTTAATGGTCAGGCAATCAGATTCAAAACTCAGAAGATTATAAATTACAGCCCCAAAAGATTTTATCTCTAATAGTAAATTCTACTAATCTCAGTTTAGGACTAGATACAGTAATTCAAAAGTTTACCAGGAGGTACTTATGTTTAAACTTATACTGGCGCAAAAGATCAATCATAATACAAGCTTATAGATTCTTACTAAACTATAAATCCTAAATAGGCTCAATTCTCAGGCCTGATGACCTTGCTTATCCTGATGAGTTCAAGAAAACTGGCAAGTTTACAAATTAAGGGGAGTTGACAGAGACCCAAGGAAAGGGCTGAACTTGGTGTTACCTACCCCAACTATTTTTAGTGTTTTCATGGGCTGTGCTGTTTGATACTTCCCCCCACTCTGTGAATGGGGAAAGGAATTGCATACCTCATACCTGAAGGTGAACTGATACACAGTAGTTACCTATTTTAGGTTTAACATGATGACAATTAACTCCAAGTAATTTAGTTAAGAATTTGAGAATTTTCCTAAGTAATAGCCAAATAGTCTTAGCTGTAATTTCTGTTCCCTTAAATAAGTTCCCCCTTTGTTTTAAGGAGAAAACAGAACAATTCTTAAAACTGAAATAGAACAAATTTTAAAATTGACAACTTAGTTAATGAGATTCCCTAGATTCTGATTAAATGTTCTAGGCAAACTGAATTGTCATTTGGTTATTTTCCAATTTACGCAAATAATTTTTCTTTTGTGAGTCAGAAAAAGGGTTAAGGTGTCAGTTTTTAATGACAGAGCTCTCAGAAGTCTGACTCTAGATAACTAGAGTTTTTAAAATAGTAGCAAACTACTTTTCTGTTTTTCTAAAGTTCCCAAACTCTTCTAACACTATCAGTGTAAATAGATTACAATTTGCATATTCTTTTAGTGGGCTTTAATTAGAGCTGCTTTAAAATTGCTTTTACTTATCATATCTCAAAGAAATTTCCAAATTACTTTTCACACACATAGAAATCATTTCTCTGTTGGTCACATCTAAAAAAAAATCCATAAAGTTGTCAAATATGAAGCAATTATAGCCAATAAAGAAGTTAACATTCATATAGCATGTTTTATGCTAAGCACTTTTGCAATCATGTCATCTTCACAACAGCAACTATTATTTCTCTTTACAAATCAAAAAATTGGACAGAGATAAAATAATTTGCCATAAATTGCATAATTAATACATATCCACAACTGAAATAGAGAAGGATGGTTTTGCCAAATACAGAGACTGATTGACTTTCTCACCTCACACTGCCGTGCTGGGTGGTGCTAGGGGTACCCTAATTCTTTCCAAGAAGTTCCTGGACAGAATCTACTGAAAGCTGGGATGACTGGTGGCAAGATCTCCCTTAAAGAGTAGCTTAAGGTTCCAGGGCTCAGGGAATGCTGACTATTGGGCCTTACCACCACCCCTCCAAAACTAGGTTGGGAAGGTGTTTGGGCAAGGTAGTGTGGGGTCCCCATGGTTTTGCTGTTTCCCCTATTTCTATAGGTGAGGCAGAATTTGAATTTTTGTACAGTTCTGAGATGAAAAGAGTTAGCAAACAGAGGGACATGGGCTATATTGATCTTGTTAACAATGACCACAACTGAGATACATCAGGAATATAAGGAGTAGAGTGAAGAAGACCCCTTAATACCTTCTGGACTACTTTCCCAAAGGAGCAGAAGGGGACTCCGGACAAGATAGGAGTCAAGGAAGGGTTAGCAAAAAGTTGCTATTTACCTAGTTTTATCTTTTTCTTTTCTTACAGAATAGGGTAAATTCCTAGAATTAGCCCTAATGTTTCAGGAATTTTTCTTGCAATCTTAAAATGACTAATTGCCAAATATCTTAATCATTGCTTTCAAAATTTTGAGAATCTGCTAGGATGTTATTTTAATTTTAATTATCTAACTTTCTGTGCAGCCCCCAGCTTGTCCAGAGCTGAAGTCCACAGGAAAAATTTAGTCTTCTTAAGAAATTTTCCCAGCACTCTAATTACAACATAGAGGTTTTGTTCTTGCTGGTTGCATTTTAAATTTTCCAAGTAACAAAATCTAGCTCATAGAACAAACATGACACAGACATTCTAAAGAGAGATGAAGACATAGTCAAAATGACATGAAAGAAGATTGTCCCATCTTTGGGAAAAGCCATAAAATTTTGCCAAAAAACTCTCTTATAGCACTTTATCTTCTCTGACGTCCCAGAGAAGGTGAAAGGGTAGCAAAGATTCCTTAGGAACTTTGCTGAAAATTTCAAGAATTTCCCAGTCTGGACATCAAGGAAAATTTACTGAGCATGGATCTCACAATGACCCAGACAAGTCTTCTTTCAGTGTCTTGGGGTGTCCCAATTATAAGATTGTAGGAGAAAAAATAGTGGTGGGGCTTACCTTGACAAGAAGGGAATCAAGCCAGGGGAAGCCAGACTCTTTCTATATAGGTCACCAAATTTTGGGGTTGGGAAGGGACCCAAAAGGTTAAGGGTCACAGACCAATGTCCCAAATTGTCTCAAAAGAGTTTGCAGGCTTGAAAACATGTCCGAATCAAGGAGCAAAGTTTATTTTAATTGTAACACCAATTCAAGTGGTCTAAATTCCAAGAGAATTTAGCAAAGAAACAGAACAAAGAGACACATTTTTTAAGTTCTTCGTGTCATAGATATGCTAATTTTATGGCCCAGAGATAGAATTAAGGGGTGATCTCTGGAATTTGGTTATTATTGACCAACAGACAGCAATGTTTGTTGACAACAGAATGCTAGAACAATAGTATTCTTAGGAAAACCCTGGGGTGAGAGATTCCAAAACCAGAGGACTTTAGAGTCAATGACAGATTGTTAGAACAGAAGCCCCCTAAGATCAGGGGGTCTTAAAATTATTGCTGTCTTCCCTATAAACTTTATTATATCATCAAGATTGATAGTCTTTACCCCTAATATATTCAAACAACTTTCATCAAAAGCCAGCTACATACTCTTCCCATTGCCAACTTCATCTCTTTGTTCCTGAATGTGTAGATGACTGGATTCAGAAATGGAGTAAGAACTGCATCAAAGATAGCAAGAAACTTGTCCAGGTTTGATGTAGGAAATGGCCATGTGTAGAAAAATATTAATGGACCAAAGAATAAAACCACTACAGTGATATGAGCTGCTAGAGTAGAAAGAGCCTTGGAAGAAGCACCTGAAGAATGTTTTTGAACGGTGACCAGGATGAAAATGTAGGAAATAATCAGTACGCAGAAGGATCCAAGAGAAATGAACCCACTGTTGGCAGTGACCATGAATTGCAATCTATAAGTCTCAGTGCAGGCTAGTTTGATGAATCGGGGAAGGTCACAGAAAAAGCTGTCCAATTCATTAGGACCACAAAAAGGTAAATTTACAACAAAAGCCAATTGCACCAATGAGTGGGTGAGACCAATGATCCAGGCAACAATCAAAAGGAAAATGCACATTCTTGGGTTCATAATGGTCAAATAGTGGAGGGGTTTACATATGGCCAAATACCTGTCAAAGGCCATGGCTATAAGCAACACCATCTCAGTGCCACCAAATGCATGAATGAGAAAGATCTGAGCAATGCAACCCCCAAAAGAAATTAATTTATCCTTCCTAAAGAGGTCACAAATCATTTTAGGGGCTGTGACTGAACCAAAACCTAAATCAATCAAGGAGAGGTTGGCCAGAAGGATATACATGGGGGAATGTAAATGAGAATCAAAGATCACAGTAAGCAAAATAAGCATGTTTCCCAGAATGCTCACTATGTACAGTACAGAAGAAGACACAAAAAGAAGACACTGAATTTCCCATGAATCAGAGAGTCCAATGAATACAAACTGAGATACTATAGAATGATTCTCTCCATCCATTGACTCCAATTGGCACCACTGGATATAACCCTACATAAAGGGAAAAGATGAAACAGCAATCAGACTTCAAGTGAATAATATTAGTATCCTGGTTTGAGAAATATATGAATTAATAAAGTCAAATTTTCCTTAATATGTCACAAATCAAGCAAAATTCACATGATCTCTGAAATTGTCCAATATTTTTTTCTGCTTGTACTTGGTTTTCTGTTGATGGATAAGTTAGGGGTATAAAAGAAAGGTGCTAAGTTTGTAAGAAATACTCCAAAACTTATCACATAATCTTAAAAATAATAGAACTCAAAAGGATTTTAAAAACCATCTAGTCAACACAATCATTTCATACACAAGAAAACTGGTATTAGGATTAAGTAACTTACTCAAGGTCACACAGTTGATGTGACCAAAGTACATTTGAAGTACTTGTCTTACTGATTCCAGGTCCAGGGCTCCTTAAGCTTCACCTAAATATCTCTAAAGGTGAAAGAGAGGCTGTAAACAGAGGAACATCATTTAATTGGAATATGAAATGGTAGAACTAATGAGATAAATAGGAGATAGATGTGTAAATTTCAATGAATGATATGGAGAATAAAGATATTCAATATAAGTCCTGTGATTCTCCAAAATGACTCTGTGAAGTCTCTTTTGGAAATATGTCACAAACTAAGCAAAATTCACACAATGTCTGAAAGTTTTTAATATTGTTTTTTCTGCTTGTCTTATGTTTTTCTATTGATGGATAAGTTAGGAGTATAAAAGGAGGGTGCTAAGTTTTTAGCAAATACCCCAAAACTCATCACATAATCCCAAAAATAATAGAATTCAAAGGGATTTTAAAAATCAAAGTACATTTGCAGCACAAGTTTTACTGATTCCAGGTCCAGGGCTCCTTAAGCACTACCTAAATATCTCTAGAACTGAAAAAGAGGCTGTAAACAGTCATTTAATTGAAATGTGAAATGTTGGAACTAATGTGATAAAGAGAAGCTAAATGTATAAATTGCAATGAATGATTTTGAGAATAAAGATATTCAATATAGGTCCTGTAATTGTCCAAAATAACTCTGTGAAGTAACTTTTGGAAACTGTCTTGAATGCATGAGGCAAATTATTTTAAAGGATGTGTGAGATAAATTATTTTAAAAGATTAAAAATCCTCAGCAGTAACAAATCTTTGTTCCTAGAAAATGACTTGAATTTTAAGAAATAATTTTAAAAAATCATTTAGAGTCAAGTATGGGTAAGACAAGAAGATCTTAAGATGAATTAATGTCATTTCAGGTTAACAGCTTAGCTGTGAGTATAAACCAATAAGATAAATTTTCTTTTCTGCCTCCATAAAGTAATTCTGGAGAAAATTCCAAATTATATTATTCCCAATGGCATGAAACATAAGTTGTAATAAATATAATTAAACCTTTTGTCTAAAATTTGGGGACAAGAATAAGGACAGAATGCCAGAGGAAATAGAAAAACAAGCTCAGGAAAATATACAACTGGAGAAAAAAATAATGGACTACAGAGAATGACATGACCAATCTAAAGAAAACAACAAGAAGGGATATTATCAGAACTATCTGACTTGGTGCCATTTCATAGCCACTCACTGGGAAAACTGGCAAAAATGAAAAATGTCAACTGTTGGAAGAGTCATGGAGGAAATAGTACATTAATGTTCTGTTGATAAAATTGTGAATTTATCCAGTCATTATGGAAAGCAATTTGGAGCTATCCCCCAAAATTTACTCAACTGTACATGCATTTGACCCATGCAAGCGCTGATTAGATCTATACCCCCAAAAAAATTAAAGAAAGAAGAAAATGACTTCTATATACAAAAGTACTGATAGTGGTTCTTTTCATGGCAGAAAATGACAGAAAACCAATAGAATTTCCATCATTTGTGGAATAGTTGAACAAATTATGGTATATGAATGTGATAGAATTATTTTGAGCAGCATTACTCTAATCATCATAATGACAAACCAGGATTTGAAACACCCAAGAGGAAACATGTTTCCTACCTCCTTACAGAACTGGGATGGATTGAAGGTGCAGAACAAATTCCATATTTCTTGGAGTCATTCAGTGTGAAAATTGTTTTTTCTTAACTATGCATATTTATTATGAGTTTTATTATTCTTTTTTTTAATTGATGGAGAAAAAGTGTAAACCAATGGAAAAAAATTGTGTTTTAGTGAGGTGAAAAAATAAAATAAAATTTAATATAAATAAAGAACTCTCAGACTTCTCAAAAAAATAATTTTATCATGATATTTAAAGAAGTTGTACAAATAAATTTTCAGAAATATTTTTAAAATAGAAATCTATGAAATGAGTTAATATCTCAATGTAATTGAGAAGTTAGAGAATGAAGACTGCAATGGGAGTGTAAATTTAAATATAATATGAAAAACAATAGAAATATTACTTTGATCAACAGCTGAATGAGACTTGGGTCACAGGAGAAGAAAGAGATGAAAAATAAGTTGATTTCATCCAATGAGGAAAAGTAATTTCCTGGGCTGTAAGACATAAAGAAATAACCAGGGACAGCTAGGTGGCTCAGTAGATAGAGCACCAGCCCTGAAGTCAGGAAGACCTTAGTTCAAATTTGGTCTCAGATGCTTAACACTTCCTAGCTGTGTGACCCTGGGCAGGTCACTTAACCCCAATTGCCTCAGAAAAAAAGAAAAAGAAAGAAAGAACCAATTTCAGAGGAACCTGAATTTTATTAACCAACGGAAAATAAAATAATGAATAGAATCAGAAGAATAACTTATAAAATAACATTGTAAAATCATGTAAATCTTTTTAACTGTTGGCTATAAAAACAAACAATTTGAAAAGAATAAGAATTATGATCAACTAGGATTCCAAAGACCCAAGGATAAAACATGCTACCTACCTCCTTAGAGAATTGTGATGGACTTCAAATGTAAAGTATAGGTCTTGTACTTTTTAGAAATGGCCAATGCAAGAATTTGTTTTGCTTGATTATGCATATTTGTTACAAAGGCTTTGTTTTTCTTTTTTCTGATAGAAAGGATGCAGAAAAGAATGGAAATAAAAGAAATTT
This sequence comes from Myrmecobius fasciatus, assembly GCA_023553655.1. NCBI lineage: Eukaryota > Metazoa > Chordata > Mammalia > Dasyuromorphia > Myrmecobiidae > Myrmecobius > Myrmecobius fasciatus. The sequence continues at coordinate 20,797 of JAJPUD010015334.1, forward strand.
TTAGTAAAGTTAAAAATAAAATGAAATTTAATTTTTAAAAAGTATTACCAGCTTCTCAAAAAAGGAAATTATTTTATCATGCTATTTCAAGATATTGTTCAAGAAAATACTTCAGAGATATTGAAAAAAGTCAAAATCAACAGAATTTAAGGGCCATTAAAAAGCACGCACTTCAAATTCATTCAGTTTTTTAGTTCATAATGATCCATTGCAGTAAACATATTACTGCAAAAATTTGAAAATGTAACATTCTCAAAAGGAAAACCAACACATATATTTTTAAAAATCAAAACAAAGTAGTTTTTTTGGTTAAAAAATGAAATTTAAAAACTGCAATATAATATGCTGAAGATTAAGAGACAAAAGACTTTGTATTCCTTTAAAAACTAACATATGATTATGGTAGTTTAGACTCACATGTGGAAGTCCATCAAAATTTAATCAGAAATGAAGCAAGAAAGACTTGCTCAGGATCACACAACTGTTATCTGGGTAAGTCTTTCTAGTAGTCACAAGTTTGAAGAATGAAAATATAAAGAACTAATTGAATGGAAGCTTTCCATGTAAACAAAAACAAAAATAAAAAGAGCATATGTGCTCAAATTAATGTATAATCTGAAACTATGATCAATTACTTAATATCTCGATGTAACTGAGGAATTGGGAAATGGAAATTACATTGGGGAATAGAAATTGAAATGTAATGTGAAAACAGTAGAAATGTTGCTTTGATCAATAGCTGAATGGCATAAATAGGTTTGGATCACAAAAGGAGGAAAGAAAAGTTGATTTTAGCCAAGGCAGAAAAATAATGAGAGAAAACAATCAAAAAAAAAAAGGATAGAAGGAAGAAGAAAGTTCAGGATGAGTGGCATAGCAATCTTAAATGTGGGTGAGGGAAAGGAACTCCAAGTATTGTAAAATATATTTCATAATCATTTAAATATAGGAACTATTTTTAATGTTTATGATATATGTTAAGGTTAGAGAAATGTTAGTATTAGTTAAAAAGATTATACCTAATGATAAAATGAATAATTTGACAAAGTATGGGAAAGAGTAAGATATTTTCTTGTTGACTTTTCAGTCATGTCTGACTCTTAATGACGCCATTTGAGGTTTTCTTAGCAAAAATACTAGGATGATTTGCCACTCCTTCTCCAGCACTTTTTGCAAATGAGTAACAAAGGCAAACAGAATTAAGTGATTTGCCCAAGGTCATACAGATAATAAGTGTCTGAAGCCATATTTGAACTCATAAGATAAAGTTTTCTTGATTTCAGGCCCACCACTTTACCTGCCAAGTTACCTGGCTACTCAAAAAGACTTATTTATTTATTTATAACTTCAAATGTGAATGTATTCAATTCTCAGTAAAAAGAAAAATGATTTTCAAATATACTTTTTTAAATTACAAGTATTTCAGCATTTAGGTGATGAATATTATAAATCAAGCAAAAATATGAATGAAAAAAATACTGATAGAATAGCACATTAAAAACTGAATTTGATTTTTTTAAAAATATAATCAAAATTTTAAAATTAGAAATGAAAAGGTGAGGTCACAATAATTTCTTTAAAAATCAGAAACCATTATATGCAATTAGATAGATGCCAATAAAACTTGAAATATTAAAATATGAAATTATCAAAAGGCTAAATAGAAAATCAATAACAAATCGCAAAAGAAGAATTACCATTAATAAGTTGACATATATAAGGACACAATAAAATCACAAAGAAAGATTCATCAAAGAAAAAAAAATTCCTATTCCATAAAAACAGTTTTAAAATTAGATTCAATGAATAAAATTTAGTCCTTTCAAAACTCATAAAAACATATGAAGAAAAATAAGATAATTATAGATCATTATCAGTGATCATCCACAATAGACAATACTAATAAGGTGCTAATAATTCAGTAATTTATCAAAAATTAATCATTATTGTCAAGAAGAAAGGAAATTACAATGGAAAAAGCACTGGCTCTGGATTCAGAAAATTGAATTTCTGCTATTCATTGGATACTACTTGTATGAACTTAGATATGTCACTTAACCTTCTTGGACTTCAGGTTCTTCATCTGTAAAATGAAAAAGTTGTATTAGATGAATTCCTAGGTCCCTTCCAACGATAGTTCTATGATCTTATGATATTTACTAAGAAGATTTATTAACAAGAAATTAAAAATTGCTCAATAATGATTCAATCAGCAGATAAGGCATATAAGATAATCCATAAATATTACATAATTACATCAATAAATGCCCCCCACACTTTAACAGAATGGTAATTTTTAATCCAAAAAGTTTAGGCATAGAAAGCTTTTTCCTTAACAGTATAAAAAGTTTTTATTTCAAATCAAAAATTAGCATTTTATTTAATATAGAACATTAGAAGCTTTTCTTTCAAAGAATCAGGACAAAGTGGGGCTTTTTTACTCTCTCTAGTGCTGATATTATATAAATGTCTTCTCCCATTACCTGATTCATATCTCTCTTATATAGAGTTGACCCTTCTCCTTGCCAAGGCTCACCTTTCTAAAGCAGAAGTGAATCCTTTCCATTTCCAGCAGTTTGATCCCTCTATCATATCTATTCTCACTAATCTTCTATCTTTTCCTGTCAAATGGTGACTTTCTTACTGCTCACAAGCCATGCCCACATTTCCACCATCCTTAAGAAATTCTTACTTGATTCACCCACCCCTGAGTGCTACCATCTCATATTTCTCCTCTTTTTTGTGGTTTAACTCCTTATGAAGGCTATACACAATTGATGTCTCCACTCCTTTCCTTTCATAATTCATAACTCTCTACAGTCTGACCAATAACATCATCACTCAAATGAGTTCTTCTCTTTTACCTCTCTGTATTTCCAGTGTTTTAGGATGGTGTTTGGCAGATAGTAGGGGCTTAATAAATGTTTATAGACTGACTAGATCTGTCTGGACCTCAAATTATTGCTATGCATAATGAGAAAATGGAGCTACATGATCTCTAAAGTCCCTTTTAGTAATAATGTATTAGATTAATTTATTTGAAAGGTATGACTTTGTGGTGGTTCCCAAGGAACTTAAAGGACTTTCTCTGAATTACATTCATTTGTTTTATCTGAATAACGAACAAACCAATATGCAAACAGCAAACTGCCTCTATAGCACCCATGCTCAGAATCACATCTTCCATCATCAGGGAAATAAGCAGTTGAATAAATTGTCATTAGCATAGTCAGTAAAAAAAAAATTATTTGATTCTCAAATCACTTCTAAGAAATTCCTTCTTACATTTTGGTTCTGGTTCAAAAAGCCATTTTTCAAAATATTTATTTTGCTCCATAGTCTAGAGCCTTACTGATTTGGCTGTTGCTCTCAGATCCTCCTTCCTTATATTCTATCATTCTGAGAGGGAATAAGATGCAATGGATGGCATACTGGATTAAGAATAAGGAAGATTTACATTCAAATCTGGTCTCTTGCACTAGTCTAATAAATAACACTAAATTAAGTCACTTAATCTCTCTAATTTTCCTTATTCAGAAAGTGGATATATCTCAAGAGTCTTTTGAGGTTCAGACTAAAAAATGTACTGTAAGTTTTTTTTTAATGTCACATAGTAGACTTATTGCTTCCCACATGCCTAAAAGTCAATACTTCATTCACTTGTATAAATCCTAATTTTGTCATCAGAACTAGCTATCAGTCACTGAAATCTAAAGACCAGGTTGGATCTTCTTCTGTGCTGCTAACTTCATTCCACCTACCTATTCTAAGGCAATAGCATCAAGTAGTTCAAGGAGCCCTACCAGCTCTGCCACTTCAGTTAGTGTAATTAATTACCTTAAAGCATGAAGCTTTTTAAAATGCTGCCATCAAAGGAAAGATAGCTAATTAACCACATTTAATAGGTTCAAACAAGTGAAACTTGCAGAGGCCTGGGATTGCAGAAACCATATGGTGAAGGGAATTGCATCCTCAAATTATATCAGTTTGTTCTGACCTATCAAGTGAAGAAGCAATTTTTAATTTGTCATACACCTAAAGAAAAAACAAGCAGTTCATGGTATAGATTCTCAGCTGCATGTCAGATCTTTTATTTCCCTATTATACTTTGCATGTGGAAATGCTGACCTTAACTTTTTTTTAATTCAGAATAAAAACAATTTTAAAGGAAAAAAAGCCCCTTACATGATAGATAAAAGAGAGGAAAACCTAACTAAATTAGCAGTGTTTTAATTAATAAATTTATAATTATAAATGTCTATATTACATGATTACTTAAATAATGTGGACACAAAAAGTAAATTAGAATAGGACCTAACACAGAATAAGTCAATTAACAAGCATTTATTAAATTTTTACTATGTTCTAGTCACTCTGCTAAATACTGAAGAAACAAAGTATCTGCTCTTAAGGAACTCACAATCTAATGGGAGACAATTTTAAAAAATTGTTATTTAGTCATTTTAGTCATGTCTGACTCTCATGACACAGTTTGAGCTTTTCTTGGCAGAGATAGAGGAGTAATTTGCTCCAGCTCATTTTATATTTGAGGAAACTGAGGCAAGCAGAGTTAAGAGATTTGCCCAGAATCATACCGATAGTAAGTATCTGAGGCTGAACTTGAATTCAGATTTTCTTGATTTCAAGTCTGGTGCTCTGTCTCCTTGTGTTACTTAGCTGTCCCAATAGGTAAACTAGGTACATGCAAAATATTCATATTCAGAGCAAATGGAGGTAATCCACAAGACAAAAACTGGGAAGACTGAAAAAGGCCTCTTGCAGAAGGTAAGATTTGAACCGAATCTTGCAAAAAAAAAAAAAAAAAGCCAGGAAAATTAGGAATTGGAGATAAGAATCAAGCTGACTGCAAGCTGTCTAGTGTAGCTGGATCAGAGAACAGATGAAAGGGTATAATGTGTAAGAAGATTGGAAAGGTATGAAGGGAGTAGGCTTATTAGGAGCTGGAGGTAAAAGGGAGATCAAAGCTCATTGAGCAGAGAAATGACAGAGTCAGACATGTTTTAGAAAAATCATCTTGGCAGATAAGTGGAGGCTTAGATTAGAATGAGGACAGTTTTGAGGGGGGGGAAGACCGAGTAGAATAATGCAGTAAGTAGTCTGGATAAGAGGGCATGAGGACCTAAGTTAGGTCCTTCTCCACATTAGTGGAGAGAAGGGAGTACAGAGACACTATATTATGAAGGTAGAAATGACAAGATTTGACAACTGACATGAACAGCCCTAGGCAAGAAGGAACCAGAACATGCCCAGTGGGACAGGGACGTTGCTTACTGCGGGTACTTACAGAAGGACAGATTTCTTGGTTTGGATTTCCAAGCCAAAGGAAGGACCTCAGAGTAGAGGCATCATCCCCCATGCCCCAGGATTAGATGTGATTGAAACAGCAATTTTCTATAAGTTTAAAAAAACAATTTAATGAGTAGGCAAAAGAGAAAGTGAGAAGAACAACCTGAGTTCAAATCAAACCTCAGACACTTAACACTTACTAGCTATGTGACTCCAGGCAAGTCACTTAACCCAAATTGCCTTGCAAAAAAAAAAAAAAAAAGGAAGTAAATAAAAAATATCAAATGAGAAAGATTGATTAAAAAAACTAAAAACTATTTTAAAGAAAAGTCCATTTATTCCTATATTCTCTAGTGTTTTCAATAGGAATGGATGTTGGATTTTATCAAATGCTTTTTCTACAGCTGAGATAATTATGTTTTTTTATTAATTTGGTTATTGATATAGTCAATTATGCTAATAGTATTCCTAATATTGAACCATCCCTGAAATCCTGGTATAAATCCTACTGTATGGAAAGTGAAAAGGAGATGAATACATTTGTAAATGTAGGTTTAAAAAAAAACTTAACTAAGAATTTTTTTTATTTTTTTTGCTGAGGCAATTGAGGTTAAGGGACTTGCCCAGGGTCACATAGCTAGGGGATGTTAAGTGTTTGAAATCATATTTGAACTCAGGTCCTCCTGACTTCAGGGCTGGTGCTCTATCCACTGCTCCACCTAGCTGCCCCTCAAAATCTTAATAACAAAAATAAGTGATGGTGAGACGCACCTAATAGTGACCATAAAGAATAGTTGCCTTTACAAAGATAAAAAAATAAAGAAGCCAATAGGAGTCAAATCATAATCAATCAAAAATGAGCATGGCAAGGGGGGCGGAGCCAAGATGGCGAACTGCGGACAGCTTTCTCTGTGAACTCCCGGGACATTCCCTCAAACTCAGACAAAGTAAGCCTTCCAACTGGTTTCTAAGTGAGAGCAACTCCAAGCATTTGGACTACAACGCACTTCTATCAAAGATCTACAGTGAAAGAACTCCGGAGAAGGTTAGCCTCAGGGGAAATCGGCCTCTGGTCGCAATCAGACTCCAGCCGGGGCGGAAGTCAGGGCTGCGATAGAGGGGCGGATTTTGGGCACCCAGGAATCCCCTGGGAGACGCCTGGGCCACTTTGCTCTGCTTGCGGGCAGGTGCTTAGGCAGATCTGCCTTTGGAAAAGGGTGGATCGAGACCAGCTGAAAACGTAGTCCTAGTGCGAATCTAGCCCGACCAGCCTCACACCGGAAGTCAACTCAGCAGACTGCCCCAGGGCAAATACAAATCGTTGCAGTTTTCTCTGGTTTTGACCAATACCCCAACTTTAAATCATGAGCAAGAAGCAGAAGAGAGCTCTCACCATAGAAAGCTTTTACGGAGAAAAAATAGAACAGTCCCCAGATCCTGACATTATGAAAACAATCCCAGATGAAGCCACAAAGGCAGACTTAAGTTGGTCTCCCTTTCAGAAGACTTACCTGGATGATTGCATTAAGAATCTCAAAAGAGAGCTAGAAGAAGAATGGGGAAATAAATTGAGATCAGGGCAACAGAAATATCAAAAACTGGAAAATAGGACTGGTGAATTGGAAAAAGAAAACAGTTTACTGAAAAACAAAATTGGTAAATTGGAAAAAATCACCAATTCACTGGAAAATAAAAATGGTGAACTGAAAATCAAAATTGGTGAATTGGAAAAAGACAACAATTCACTGAAAAACAAAATTGGTGAATTGGAAAAAGACAACAATTCACTGAAAAATAAAGCTGGCAAAATGGAAAAAGAATGCATTGAATCAAGAAATTCAATTGGCCAGCTACAAAAGGAGCTAAAAAAGATAACTGAAGGAAATAATACTTTAAAAATTAAAATTGAACAAATAGAAGTAAATGACTCAATAAGACTTCAAGAATCAGTTAAACAAAAACAAAAAAATGAAAAAATAGAAGAAAATATGAAATATCTCCTAGGAAAAACAACTGACTTGGAAAACAGATCCAGGAGAGACAATTTAAGGATTATCGGACTCCCTGAAAGCCACGATGAAAAAAAATGAGCATGGCATAGCTAACTCAATAGCCAGAATGTTAGGATTTTGTTGCAAAAAGACCTGAATTTAATAGAAAATTTGATGTATAGGATTCAAGAGAAATATAAAGTAAACACCAAAGACTAATTTCAAAGGACTCAGTAAGAACATCTTCCTTATGTTATGTAAGTGGGAAATGTAAATCTTATGTCTAAGATTGTCATTAGCAATTGGGTAGTTTAAAAGAAAGATTGGGGTGGAACTGAATATGATGTGATTCTAAAAAGCAAAACTATGTAGGAAAATAAAAAAGAGTGATTTCACTATACAAATAGGAGTGAAAAGAAATGACAGAGGAATTAGATGGAGGAGGAAGGCTAGTAGCTGTGGAATTCTACTCAAATTGGGAATGGGTTAAAAGGGGAACGTGTGTGTGTGTGTGTGTGTGTGTGTGTGTGTATTTGACCTAGAAGGGTACAAAAGTCTTTTAAATTTATAGAGAAATTAGAGGGGAAGGAAATAAGATGAGAGGGTAAGAGGACAGTAATGGGATGTATAGATTAACAAAAATAGGATAATATCTGTAGATTAATGAGAATGGAATAAAAGGAAGGGGAAAAGTAGGGGGAGAAAAATAAGGAAGGAATTCTGGAAGGGAGGGGGAATAGGTAGATTAAGTAATAGCAAATCAAGGTGACAGGTAGAAGTAAAGCAGACAAGTCAGCAGGGATAGGAAATAAGAGATATACAGAAACATCATAAAAATGTTATTTTGTTATTAAGATTCTGAGATAATTCTTAGCTAAGCTTTTTTAGCCTACATTTCCAAATGTATTCATCTCCTTTTCACTTCCCATAGTCAACTGTTATATCAAAGAAAAAGAAAGTTCAGTAAAGCTAACCAACTTGTTGGAATTTATTAGGAAAAAAAATAGGAAAGTAATCAGTGATTTCAGACACAGTTAAACTAAAAATAGATTTAATAAAAAGAGAAAAATAGGGAAACTGCACTATATATCAGCCATATTGATCAAAATTGTTTTAGAGTATTTAAAATAACTAGATAGTATAAAATTGAAATATTACTATGATGTAGGAAATGATGAATTGGTGGGTTTAGAAAAATATGGAGACATGGACTTATGAAGGATGATGTTATCCATCTTCAGAGAAACAGAGGACAAACAAGCATAGTACAGTCTCACATAAATGTATATGAATGTGTATATGTATATGTGTGTTATAAACATCTATGTATATGTATGTATATATACATACATATGTATATATAAATATACTCACACTTAATGATAGTCTTCTTGGAGGAGGGTGAAATGGGAGAAGGAGAAGACAGAATTAAGTTAAAAGTGCACACTAGAAAACAAAAGAAAACCCTACAAGGAAGCAAAGAAAAGATGGACAGCTTTGAACATAATGTGTAGTATTTGAAATGGAAATTTATTTATTGTTTCATACTTTAACTCTCTCATGTTCTGCTATGCACATGGCAATATTCTTTCTTTTTTCTTTTTCTATTTTGTATTTGCTTTAAATAAATATTTTTAAAAGAATTAATAGAGAATTTAATATTTTAAACAACAAAGTCACTTAAGTATTACTTCATTTCATTTACTACTTATTCAGATCATTATTATTTAGCCTGGTTATTAAGCAAAAGTATTCTATCTCCTATTTATTCTATATTGTGTATTTCAGTGATTAAGCTTGGCCCCCCAAAAAAGAAATAAAAGAATCTCCTCCTGCTTCTTTGCACAGGGGGGAAACTATAGGTGAGGAGCTCTTCATATAAAGTCGGCTTTTTCCAATATGTTGGTTAATGTTAGTGAACTTTCTTTTTCTTTGATATAATAATTCACTATGGAAAGTGAAAAGGAGATGAATACATTTGGAAATGTAGGCTAAAAAAATAGCTTAACTAAGAATTATTTCAGAATCTTAATAACAAAAGTAAGTGATGGTGAGACTCACTAATAGTGACCACAAAGAATAATTATCTTTACAAAGAAAAAAGAAAAAGAAGCCAATAGGAGCCAAATCTTAATCGATCAAAGATGAGCAAGGCGAAGCTGACTCATTCTGTACAAAATGAATAATAGTAATCCCCACAAAGTTTACACACAACTCTAGGTCTTTCCAGTTACCCAGCTTCTTTTGTTTCCACTCCCAATCTACCCATAGCCAATTCCTGAAGATGACCCTTCAGGTCAATCACAAACTCCCCATTAGGAAGTAGAGAGGTTCCATTGGAGAAATGTCTCCCCACAAAGCATGCTTACAGCCCTGTTCTCCTAATAGCCTAGCTGAAGCAAGCATTCTGGGAAAGTGGGGTTTACATTCCAACAATTGATGAGGAAGAGATTTAATTTGAACCCATTTTGTTTTTGTTGGGACAGAACTGAAAGTACAGAATGAAAAACCCTGAATGGACTTTGATCTATATCATAGATTTCATTCTATTATCTTTCCCAAAAACCCACCCCTATTCCAAGCTTCCCTGTCTCATTAAGGAAACCACCATTGTACCAGTTACTAGCTTCACAACATCAGTATCGCTTTAGCTCCCTATTTATCTTCATGTCACATAACAGTTGATTGGCAAACCATCTCTTCCACTTCCTCAACATTTCTCACATCTGCCACCTATTTTTCTCTTCACCTAATCACCACTCTAGCTTGGGCCCTTATCTTTAACATAGACTATTATAATGGCCTTCTGATTAGAAACAGAATTCAAGCCCAAAGCTGTCTTTTTTTTTTAACTCATTTAATATCCCTACCCATCTATCATCATCATGGGGAGCAGAAATAACAAGTGATCGCTCATGGATTTCCAAATCATAGAAAAATGCCCTTGTCAAGTATTTTAACATAATTAACATGTAGTGGACTTCCTGCCATCTAGGGGAGGGAAAGGGATTGGGGGGAAAATTTGTAATGGAAAGCTTTGTAAAGATCAATGCTGAGGAACTACCCATACATATGTTATGCAAATAAAAAGCTTTAATAAAAAAAATTTTTAAAAAAAAAGAAAAATGCCAAGTCCTTCCCGGTGCTAGACCATTCTATAGCCAGAGAGAGGCCTTAAAACACCCATGTGCTTAAGGGAATCAGGAAGAGCAATTCCAAACATGCACACTGAGATAACACACACACACATAGTGGCATTTTTAAAAATTTGAGATACAAAATTTATGGGTAATTAAATCATTTTATTAATAATGTCAGCATTTTAATAAAAGGATGATCATTTGGCCATCTCTCTCTTAGACCAAAGATTCATAACAGCTGTTGACTCTCAGTTTATATATGCCCTTGGAAGAGCAAGTGTTCCTCAGGAGGGCAATCAATACTGATTGGTTAAGAATTAATGAGAAAATGAATCCTATGAGATGGTGGGCTACATGACAACTTGGGCCACCCAAATCCTTGTCAAAGAGCACTATCAATTTCCATATCACCTATTTGTCTGATAAAAGGGAGAATCAAAACTTCCCAGACCTATCTGAACAAAAATAATGAGCAAGAATGCACCACTAGCCCAAATTTAGAATTTCTTTTTCTGTCTGATTAAATTTTGGCCTGGGTAAATCTTTACCTAAGATTTCTCACATTGGTTGATTTCTGGATGAGGAAGTAGAAAAGGGAAAAATCTTGGTCCTAATACAAGAATTGTTTATTAAATACAAGAGAAAAATAATCTTTTCCCAAAATTTACTATATTCATACTGGGAATACATGTTCAAAAATGTTTTACTGATGAAGACTAGCACTCAAAAAAGTATCATAAAAAATAATCAATTTTTCCCAATAGCCTTTAAACTAACTGTTGTAAATATACATATACAAAAAAGAGCATGTAGACTGCCTTCAGGAAAACTCTCCTAAATTTGTCCCAATATCATGGGAATTTTCCTTGTGCTCTGGCACAAGTACTCTGACCAATGACAAAAGAATAAATCAGAAGGAATTAAATATGTGTTAAATGAGAAAAAAAGAATGATATACTCAATGCAATACTGATTAATTGTGGAAATTTGACCATTTTGCATGGTGTTAATAATATATAATACAATAATATACAAATTGAAAAGATTCTTGTTTTCCTCACATATGAGGCAGAAGTGCCGATGTTGTTATTTCTATTTCAAAATGAACATAATATGACTGAGTGTTTAAATAACTTACCTATGGTTACAAAGCTAATAAATGGGACCCACAAACTGGTCTCCCACTTCTACCTAATTTTCTCCTCATTATCTTTGCCATCTAGATAAGTAACTGTAGGGAGGAAGTTCAGGGAATGAAGGTATAATGTTTAGACCACTCCAGAATTAACTTTATTTTTTGGATACAATCCTGTGGTTTCATTAACATAGGGCATTCCCAAAATACAAAATCTCTCTGGTAATGTAAGATGAACAATAAGAAGCATATTGGAGCTGTCTGAAATGTGTTGGAGAAAATCAATTGTTAAAATTTTCAGAATGAGTATTTTTATCTTGAAAATCAGAAACACTGCATATCAGGACTTGATTTATCATTTTATTGAATTCTAGACTTAAGAAGGTAATAGAGAAAAGGTTGATATTAAAGATTAACTGTTAAAGTATCCCCTGCATACATTGTGTGTAGGGAGGGGGGAATTGATCCAGTTGTTAAATATTTTCCAGCACACTCCTAGAACAATTAATCTATCACTTATTAGGAAGCAACTAGGCACAGATGTTGTGATCCAAGGGTTTCACAGTCAATATGTGATAGATGAGGTGCTAGAACCCAGGTATTCTTGATTCTGAGGTTGGTTCTCTAGCCAGTAAGTCTCTAGGAAATTGTTCTTAGGCTATACCATTGAACTAATTCTGCTAAGATGAAAATTAATTGGGATCATTGTAAAGTCTTTCATTTTGATATAAAAAAATCAAGTATAGAATGAAAAGCAATTATTATGAAAAAAAGATCTGAGAGTCTTAGTGAATTGTAAGTTCAATATGATGTGCAAATGTAATGTAGTAGCCAAAAAAGTTAATGAGAACTTAGTCTACATTAGGAAAGACATAGCTTCCAGAAATAGAGTTGACAAGCCTACTATAATCAGCCCTCCTCACACCTCATGAGGTATATGATGTCCAGTTATGAACACCACAGTGTAAGAAGAACACAAGCTAGACAGTATACAGAGGAGAGTAACCAGAAGAATGAAAGACCTTGAGTTCATTACATATGAAAACAACTGGTCACAGTTAATCTAGACAGAGAAAAAAGACTTCAGGAAAGGTGGGAGGGATATGATAGTTGCATTTGAAGAGATGTTAAATGGAGGAGACCTTGAAGGGCATTTGGATCCAGTGAGCAAAATAAGGAGCACTAGGTAAAAACTGCAAATGGGTAAATTTAGGCTTGATGTTAGGAAAACCTTTCTGTTCATTAGACTTACATAAAAGGGGGAAAACGACTTGAAATATGAGGAAAAGGTATGTCATTCAGGGACATCTTTAAGCAATGGCTGTGCAACCACTTCTTCCTTGCTTGCTCAATTGTTTTCAGTTAAGTTCAGCTCTTCATGACCCCATTTGGAATTGTCTTGACAAAGAGATTGGAATGATCTCTTCTCCAGATGATTTTACAGATGAGAAAACTGAAGCGAAGTGGGTTAATTGATTTACCCAGGGTCATACAGCTAATAATGAAATGTCTGAAACCACACTTGAACTCAAGGAGATGAAGCTTTCTGATTCCAGGTCTAGAGCTCTGTGCATTATACCTCTACAAAGTAGTCTATAACTACTTCCAAGATATGTTATATTAGAGATTGATTTGTGATATAGGTCAGACTCTTCCCCTTCCAATTCTCAAATGTTGTCATTCCCTAATTCTGTGCATTCATAATGGAAGTGAAAATATGGGAAGAACTGAAAGTAAATATTAAAATAATGGTTGAATCTCATAACAAAGGAGAGAAAAGAAAGCAAATAAGTGTGCGATGCACCTTGAGGAATCCCTTCTAATTGTCATAGGATCAAACTTAAAACTATGTGATATAGCTCAAGGTGCTCTCAGTGTGAAAGAAAGGGTCAGAAATCTAAACATACTAGAAAGTGAAAAAAATAGTTACAAAGACCCAAAGGTCAAGAGACTTTGGTTGCCGTACAGATTGATTAATAATGTTAACCTCCAAAAAAGCCACTTAAGCTCTCTCTACCTTATATTACCCATTTTTAAATGAAAACTTATAGATTTCCATTCAAGCTCTAATATACTTGTTATTCTATAATCATGTGTTTTATATAGAAAGAATGATATGTTATATACTTTGATTATATGATACTATAATTATGATATATATTATGTGTAATATATAAAATAATATATTATGTAGCTATAAGATTATGTACTTACATGATAGTTAGGAGCAGAACGAAAGCAATTTAATAAAAGAAAAGTGGGAAAATATGGCAGAGGAAAACAAGCAAATAGTGACCTGAAAATTTCAGAAAATAATAAATGGTTTCTCTTTATATAGAGTTATAAAGTTTAGTATATATAGGTCATAAATTATCTCATTTGAGGTCAGTGTTGTTATTAACCCTATCTTATGAGGAAATGGAGACATAGAGAGATTAAGGAACAGGTGGAAGACCATAGAACTAATAAGAATCAAAGGTATCATTTGAACCCAGGTCTTCATGGCTTCCCTCCTTCTACTATACCCAGTGAGAACTAGTTTTCCATTTTGTCCTTTTTCCAAGGCCTAGTACAATGACTTATACAAAGGAAGTAGTTAATAAATTCAAATACAATGACATTGCAAACAAACCAGATGGATGGTAAGACAGATTTACAGTAAGGTAGTACACATGGCTATAGAGAGGAAAATAGAGACGGGCTAAGAAATAATCTTCACTTCCAGTATTATAAGAAATTTGTATCACTTGTCCTTGGCAAGATTCTGGGAATGGTATCATAGAAGTTTGAGTGTTTAGAGGCAGCTAGGTAGCTAAGTGGAGAAAGCTCTGAGCCTGGAGTCAGAAGAAAATCACTACTTCAAATTCAACATCGGAAATTTAATAACTGAGTGATCATGAACAATTCACTTAATCTTTCTCTACTGTAGAAAGTTTCTTCTACTTTAGAAAGGAAACAATAATGACTCCTTACTTTCCAGGGTTGTGAGGATCAAAACAGATAATTATTTTAAAGCATGTAGCATAGGACTTGGCACATTTAAAAACATTATATGCATGTTCAGCATTATTATAACAGCTTAATTAGTTGAAGACAAAAAATCTTGAGGATAATAATTTCTGGTAACATACAACAAATAAAAGCATATTCTGTATCATAGAAGAATCTCTGCTAATTCAATGAAACAATTTTTAATTCCACCAGTTTCAAGAGTCTCAAGATTCACAGTCTTGACCCAAAGTGCATTTAAGGGAAATTCTTTAAGAGAACAAGCCGTCCATACATTCTCCTCATCCCCACTTTCATCTCTTTGTTCCTGAATGTATAGATGACTGGATTCAGAAAAGGAGTAAGAACTGCATCAAAAATGGCAAGAAACTTATCCAGGTGGGATATGGAGTGAGGCCATGTGTAGAAAAATATCAATGGGCAAAAGAACAAAACCACCACAGTGATATGAGATGCCAGAGTAGAGAGAGTCTTGGAAGAAATTCCTGAAGAATGTTTCTGTACAGTGATTAAAATGAAGGTATAGGAGATGATCAATAAACAGAAGCAGGCCAGAGAGATGAACCCACTATTAGCATTAACAATAAATTGCAATTTGTAGGTATCAGTACAAGCTAGTTGAATCAACTGAGAAAGGTCACAGAAAAAATTATTTAATACATTGGGACCACAAAATGGCAAGTCTACAACAAGAGCCAGTTGGATCCCTGAGTGAGTGACTCCAGTGATCCAGGCAAGAATTAAAAGCAAAATACACATTCTTGGGTTCATAATGGTCAGGTAGTGGAGAGGCTTACATATGGCAACATATCTGTCAAAAGCCATGGCAATGAGCAACACCATCTCAGCACCACCAAGAGCATGAGTAAAGAAAATCTGAGCAACACAGCCAGCAAATGAGATGACTTTGTGATTCCTGAAAAGATCACAAATCATTTTAGGGGCTGCAATGGAGCAACCTCCTATGTCAATGAGGGACAGGTTAGCTAGCAGAAAGTACATGGGGGAGTGTAAATGAGGATCAAAGATCACAGTGAGCAAAATGAGCAGGTTTCCCAGAATACTTGCCACATAGACCACAGAGAAGAACAGAAAGAGAAGAAGTTGGATCTCCCATGAATCAGAGAGTCCAAGGAACACAAACTCAACCACTATAGAACAATTCTCTTCATCCATTGACTCCAATGAACACAGCTAGCAGTGACATTATCTGAAGAAAGATAATATAAAGAAAATTAAAATATATGTATAATATTATTGCTCTGGATTGTTCAATGTCTGTGTTTTAGGTCTAATTATACTTTAACATTTCATATGAAGGCATATATCTTCAAAATTTGTCTCCATAATAAAACAAAGTGTGAGAAGAAAGGAACAAAGTTTTTGCTCTAGGAATGATGCATTCAATTTAGTGTGATAATTACCTTCAGAGTATTCAACGAAGAAGGTTATGTGGATTTTCATAAGTAAGTGGGAGAGAGGATTTGAGTGTCAATCAATTAATAACTCTTTTGAGAAAGATTGTTTAATTACACTATAGGAACTATAGTTGAGATGGAATTTGAACATGGGACTACTTGCCTCAAGAGTGTTTTATCAGAGTTGAAATCACATAGTATTTATTATGATTAGGGAGTTTAGAGGATGTACAGAAAATAATGTAAAGAGGAATACCGCTTGATTGTTGTATATTCCACTAAATTGTAAGGCCAGGACATTGGTATTTGTCATCATTGCATCCCCAGTTTCTATCTCACTGCTCTGCATATAAAGATTGCTTAATAAAATATTTATTGCTGAATTCAGTTTGTTTAAATGAATTTGACTTAAAGTTGTGGATACAACATTGTGGGCAAAAATTCAAGAAATGATGAAGGGAATGCCTTATGTGTAAGAATATTTAATAGAAGCATTGTGGTTGCCAAAAATAAATCCATAACTTCTTTACAATGCTTTGAATATTTTCAATGATGGCAAATCTTTGGCCTTTGAGAATGGACTAGATTTTCCAAAATATACAAGTCTTTTAGAGCCAAGGTTAATGAAAACATAATGTCAGATTATAGAAAGAGTATTGGGTCTACTCAGGGAGCCTAGGATCAAATCCTACCTTTGATACTTAATACCTGCATCATCTTAGACAAGTTAATCAACTGCCCTTGACTTCAATGTTCTCATAATCAAGATAAGAGGAAAAGACTAGATTACCTTGAAGGATCTTTGCATCAAAAAAAAAATAATAGATAAGAATGGTTAGCTCAAAACAATTAGTTAGTTCTGTGAATCTTCAGAGATTTCATGGATTTTCCATGCATCATGCCCATGGCTTTTTTATCTGATCTAATCACTTAAATGAAAAAGGTAAACCTATTTCATCAT
>JAJPUD010015335.1:7262-37756 GCA_023553655.1 Myrmecobius fasciatus
GGAGAGGAGAGGAGAGGAGGGGAGAAGGGGAGGGGAAAGGAGGGGAGGGGAGGGGAGAGGAAAAGAGAAGAGAAGAGAAGAGAAGAGAAGAGAAGAGAAGAAAAGAGAAGAGAAGAGAAGAGAAGAGAAGAGAAGAGAGAGAGAACTAGTTGAAAGATATCCCTTTTTAAAAAGTCCCATCTGACCTAGTCAGAACCTGTCTCTCCCAGCCACCCAAGAACTGGACCCACTGCTGACAGGAGTCTTGGGCTTTCTGCAGGGCCAGCCATGGGTGAAAGAGTTCAAAGGAAAACTCCTACCCTGTGTGACTTTAAGAGAATCTAGCTTTGCAAAAGCGACTTCTTGGGTTTCATCACCAAAATGAAGTGTGTGAGAGTTATGGTTCATGGTTAGTTTGAAAGAATTCAAAGTTTTTTTTTAGGCCAGAGCAGATAAACTAGTCTCTGAGAGAGTCTAGCAATTAGAAAGGGCTTTGGCAGAGTTTTATAAAGTGAGAATTAGGGACTTCAGGCTGAAGGCTAACAGCCCTCAAGGTTGTCAATTTTAAAAGAGAGATGAGGAAGAGGCCAGAATGTCTTTTCATTCAGGTAAGGAGACAGGATGTCTTTTAGGAAGGTATTGTCAATCTTTCAGATGGGTTTTTTTCAGGAGACAAATAAGGAGCAACAGAGAAGATGCCTTTTTTGCTCCACAAATCTTAGCTATATATACAGTTTTCAGTAGACCCTGGAGTCTGACCCATCATCAGGATATCTTAAAAGGCAGATATCCTTTTGGCTTGGTGCGGTGGGCTGGGAAACTGGGGAGACTTGAGTTAACCTCCACTTGCCAAGAAGCAATGGAACTCACCTGTGCCAGTTTGAGTTTATTTTGCCCTCACTTGAATTAGTCTGGAACCCAACTGGGCTAGGAGGGTTAAAAGCAGTTTTAGAAGGTTCTAGCAGGGACCTGCTGCAATTTAAGGAACTTCCTGTGCATTGTTCCCCCCTTGAATTACTTTAATCTGTTCTTTGGATAGGTTTTTAAAGTACAAATTTATTTCAACCCTCAGACTCTGAGTGGTCCATTGCCTCCAACTTGGAACCGGGTCACAAGGTAAGCCTCAATTATATATTTTTTTTCCACTTTCCTTGCTCAAATAATGAGATTTATATACATCCAGCCCTGCTTCCCCTTCATAGTTTTCCAAATTTAATCCTTAAACTCTTGAGGAGTGAAAGGTCAAATGAGATTCTAGGAGACATGCTTTCCTCTGCCCTCCTATCATTACTAGAATTTGTGTGGAATTTTCATTTCTTAGTGCCTTTTAAAATATCCTACCTTTGATGTAAGGACTGTATTTAGTCTCATTTTAATCACAGGAAAGATTGTGTGAACTATTTTTCTATTGATTTTTGTAATAAAAAAAATATGAGATGACATATACACGAACCTTTTTATTATTGGTTTGCGTAAAATGCATTTGTGAACCAGAGGTCTTGAAGTTTTTAAAAGATCATCATTAAACCACTTTGAGGGTTTTGTTTTTCCTTTATTTTCAATGGGGGTAGGGTAGAGCAGGGTTTCTTAAATTTTTTCCACTCATAACATCTTTTTTCCCCAAGAAATTTTTATACAAATCTGAGGATATTAGGCATATAGAATAGGTGTGCAAACCAAACACTTACTGCTGGTAAATCAAAATTTCCTAACCCCCACTTTCAGTTACGAGACTCCATATGGGGTCAGAGCCACAGTATGAGAAGCTGGAAGGTAGAAGAATAAAAGTCTAATGTTTCTGATAATTAAAAAATATATAGATTTAATTAAAAAAAAACCTTCCTGTACTTTCAGACTCAATCACTAAGTGTCCCTGCTATGCAGTTGCATCAAATCATCATAAAAATTAGCCTACTACCCACCATTTTTCAGTTAATGGGACTTCCTGGGAGTTTTTATTTATTGTTTTTTAGGTTTAACTGTTAGAAATAGGAAGAAATTCTATTTCTTCCAGTGTAGATCAAAGGACACTGGAACAGGAGGCTCAGTCTCACTTGTTTTTGAACTCTTGTGAAATGTGGCTTTGATTGTCACTACAAAGCTAGGTGGCTCAGTAGCTAATGTTGCAGTTGAAGTCGGGAAGGCATGAGTTCAAATCAGGCTTCAGATATCTGTAAGGCAAGTCACTGAACTGCTCTGGGAAGCTGTTCCTCTATATGCAAAATGGGGACCCTAGCACCAACCTCCCATGGTTTTTGTTTTTTTGTTTTGTTTTGTTTTGTTTTGTTTTGTTTTGTTTTTGTGAGGATCAGATGAGAAAAATATTTGCCAAGTGTTTGCAATCCTTAAAGCACTCCCATAAGAGGTAGCTGTCATTCTGATTTTTGTTCCTTTGACACTACTCTCTCCAAATTTTCCAATGATCTCTTAATTGCCAGATCTAATGGGCTTTTCTCAATAGCCTTTGATATTGTTGACAGCCCTCTCCAAATAGTTACTCTCTTCTCTCTCTTTTTCTTTTTTTTTCCAGGCCAACCACATGGGTGTTTTCCAAGGGTCTGCTCTTCTTTTCCTTTTCCCTCTAAACTGTCTCACATGGTGATCTCATCAACCCCTTGGGCCCATTTATCATTCCCAAATCTATGTGCTCAGTCTTACTCTCTCTCCATAGCTCCCAAATCCCTAACTTCTTTTACGCTATGTCACATTTGGATATGTCCTAGGCATCTGAAATGCAACAAATTCAAAGCAGAAGTCATCATCTTTTCATCAAAACACTTTCCTCCTCCCCACTTTTCCCTTTTTGTCAAGGACACCGCATTGCTCCCAGTCACACAGACCTACAACCTCATTGTCACAGCTCACACATCCTAATCTCTTTGCAAATCCTGTCTTTTCTACCTTCATGACATCTGTTGTGTATACATCCATCCTCTTTTCTGCACTCACACAGCCACCAACCCTCATCCCTTTACTCCATCATCTCAGGCTACTGTGGTAGCCCGGTGTTTGGTCTCCTTATTTTGTCTCTCTCTATTCCAGTCTATACTCCCGTCTCTCAGCTGCCCAAAGGGATCGTCCTCAATTTCGGGGTGGTCTGTCCATGTCTCCACCAGCACTTTGAACAGTGTTTCTATGTAGTAGATTTTTTAAATGCCTGTTAAAGACCCATATAAACCAAAATATAGCAGCACTCTGTTGTGATAGCAAGAAATCTTGGGGGGGGAGGGTTGAGACATCCATTGCTTTGGGAATGGTTGAACAAATAGTAGCATATAAATGTCAAGGAATATTCCTTGCAAGAATTGATGAACTTAGGAATGCCGAGAAAGAGAAACTAGAGGAGTTGATGCAGATGGAGGTTTGCAGAATGAGAATATCTACCCAATGGCCATGATGAAATGAACATAGATGAAATAAGACAAAGCCAAACATTGAGTAGTTATAATTAAGTTGTAATGGAGGCTGAATAGTGAGTAGAGTACTAGATTTGAAGTCAAGAAGACCTGGGTTCAAAATTTGCCTTAGGCCCTGGCTATGTGACACTAAGGAAGTGGGGGATTGTTTGTGCCCCAGTTTCCTCACCTGCACAAGTAAGGGAGTGGACTGCTTAGGTTCTGAAGTCCTTTACAACTCAAAATCTGCATTCCTATGTGACAACTGGTTTTGGTC
The DNA here is from genome assembly GCA_023553655.1 of Myrmecobius fasciatus. Classification (NCBI taxonomy): domain Eukaryota; kingdom Metazoa; phylum Chordata; class Mammalia; order Dasyuromorphia; family Myrmecobiidae; genus Myrmecobius; species Myrmecobius fasciatus. The sequence goes on from JAJPUD010015335.1 coordinate 10,914, forward strand.
CTGGAAGAGATGAGTTCCTCGACAGCTTTCTTTCTTAAGCCCTTTCCCAGCCCTTTGCTGGGAGCCCCCAAGTACAGAATATTACTTAGAATGTTGTGGTCACCTACCTTGTCAGTTGGTTTTGCAGGACCATTATTCTTGGTTTTAGGGGAGGGCTCATTAGTCAGTGGAGGATGAGGAAGTAATGTGCAGAAATGGCTGCTGCACAAACAAGAGACATCAATAAAGCTTCTGTGTAAAAATAGGAAAAAAAATAAGAGATCGAACTAAACAATCTGTAAAACAGGATTTCCCATTGTAGGCAGGGAGCCTTGGGAGTTATGATGCAAGAGCTTCTTTTTCATTAAGAAAGGAAAAAAAGATAGTATTTAATGAATTAAACTGATTTTTTGTGCCAGGCTCATACAATTTATTTCTTCATGTAACACTGCACATAATTTGGGGAAAGATAGTATGAACTGTGAATTGATCATTTCTTCTTTGGCTATAAATACCTTGTGCCTTTGGACAGTGGGCATTTACTAAATAAACCCTGTCTGGTAACTGATGTCATCTAGAATTCATCATCTATTAAAAGAGTTCAAAAATTATTATGCAGAGAATTAACAACTCTGAAGGGTTGAGGGGCTTGTTGGGCACCAGGCACAATGGGCATGGGAAGGGTCTTTAGCTTGTTTTTCAAAGTAAAAGATTCAGTAACACATATGCTCATTATGTCCTTGGACACTCCCAGAACTCACTTAGCTTGAGCTACATGTGAAAGCTACCAAGTACAGTATTTTAGCCCTTGGTAAGTAAGTGGGCAAGAAACCCAAACAATTCTAACTTCAACCTCTAGTAACTTTCCAACTGTGCTTAAAGGAGAATACAATATATAATTTTCCAACTCATTGTCTTTTCTCTTTTACTGCTCTCTGAAGTATATTAATTGCTCTCTGGCTGGATTAGCCCTGCTCACTCTGAACTAAAGGGGGGATGTTTAGAGCTATGCAGCCAAAGTGATGGATGACTGTCTTTTCCTGCAGCCTCTGACTCTGCATCTAATTCAGTAAGGCCTTCTTAAGTGCTTTGAGGGCAAGGTACTCCAAAGGAACTCCCTCCACCACGCCTTTTCTCAGCTTTATCTCACCTGATCATGATTGGTGTATTCCAAGGTACCTGAGGTCCTCTTATTTTATTTTGGTTGTAAGAGGCTCCAGCTCCCTTTGTCTACCCCAGTATAAAACTCCACCACCACTGATGCCTGCAGGCCATCTGGTGGCACAGTGGCATCTGGACAATGTGGACTTCCTGAGAGCTCCTCGGTATTGTGGTTTGTATGCCATTTAATAAAGCTTATAATTAGAACAACTGAGTCAATGTAAATCAGCACATGCTATGTTCACTTCTTTTTTTCTGTTTTTTTTTCTCTTGTGTTTTTTCCCTTTTGTTCTGATTTTTCTCTCCCAATATGATTCATAAAGAAATGTGTATTTCAAAAGTTAATATAGTTGTATAACCAAAAAAAAAACCCAATAATTAAAACAAGAGAGTGTGAAAATCTGTAAAGCCTCAGAGATCCTTGGTTACTGTGGTTATTTCCATTCATGGGACATCTTCAAAATGCATGATATCATTATAACTTGGTTGCATTAGAAAATGTAACCATACAGTTCTTCGGGTGTATACTGGTGAATTCCCTGCTATAGGAAACCCCTTCTACCAATACAATAGGGAACTTTCTGTGCAACTTCACTTGAGAGTAGTGGGTCACACAGTTACTATGTAGTAGGGACAGGACTGAACCAGACCTTTGTCTCTTCAAGCTTCTGTCTCTATCCTCTACTCCATGCTGCCTTTTTTGCCTGTTAGGAACGTTAAAAATGAATTAATTATATCCTCCTCTTCCTGAACTCAGGAGTCATTCTAAAACAAAAGCTACAATTTACCAATGGCATTTCAAAGTGGAGTATTTAAAAGTTGATATGACACAAAGAAAGCAGTGAGACATAGTGCCATTCTTAGATCAGGAAGACCTTGGTTCAAGACCTTACTCAGATCATACCCCAGGCTAGGTGCTTAAATCTCAGCATTCCCTAGCAAGTCTAGGACCTGAAATTACAAAACATTTGGTGATTTTTCACTGCTTGCTTACATGGCATGCCCCATACCAATGAAGGCATAGTTTAGACTAAAAGGAAATGAAGCCCCCAAACCTGAAAACCTTTCAGCCTTTATTTTTCACCTGGACTAATAACGTTTTTTTTTCTTTTTGCTGAGGCAATTGGGGTCAAGTGACTTGCCCAGGGTCATACAGCTAGGCTGTGTTAAGTGTCTGAGGTCAGATTTGAACTCAGGTCCTCCTGACTTCAGGGCTGGTGCTCTATGCGTTGTGCCATCTAACTGCCCACCTAGACTAATACTTAATGATATTCTGAAATCAGTTAGCATTGCTCAGTATGCCTCAGCTGGATAAAGAAGAAATACAGAGGAGGCAACTAGGTGGCACAGTGGATAGAGCACCAGCCCTGAAGTCAGGAGGACCTGGGTTCAAATCTGACCTCAGACACTTAACACATCCTAGCTGTGTGACCCTGGGCAAGTCACTTAACCCCAATTACCTCAGCAAAAAGAAAAAAAAGGAAGAAATACAGTGCTTACTATTCCCTTCATATACTCAATGGGCTAAAACTAACTATTAATATGGATTTATAGAAAGAAGTTTGTTTTTTCTTTCTTCATGCTGGGGAGAAAAATACCTACAAATCATTTTATGTGTAAAATGACTGCCATTTAAAGACATTTAGTTAACAGATATTGGTAGAGTGCCCACTCTTAGTACCCTAGATATTTTACCCTTTTTGTAGATACTTTGAATAGAATTTCCACTATTATTATTGCCTCTTGTATTTTGTTATAATATGTATTACATATAAATGCAATTGATTTTTTAAATGATTTGTACATATAACTTTATAAATCAAATATGGAGTTGACTGTGAGGAAAGTAAAAGTACACAATGAAGTTAATGACAAGTAGAGAGGACTTCCATGAAGAGGTGGCATTAAGTGCTGGGCTATGGGAGATGGGTTGAATTTCAGAGACAAAGGGAAGGAATGGATCAGAGGTGTAAGGAAAGAATAAATGGTTCAGAAAAGATACAATCCATCTTCTGCTGTCACCTTTTCCCAATCTCCTTTATCCTAGAATTGCTGACTTTGATAAAATTCTGCTTGGCTTCCTTAGATTGTAAATTCCTTGATAGCAAAGATTACTTTTTCCTTTGTATCCTCAGGATTTAGCATAGTACTTGGCACATAGTAGGCGCTTAATAAATGTTTTGTGAGTGACTACTACTTCCTACTCCAAAGAACACTTTCCAAGTCCCAAATCACAGTACTTGAATTCAAATGGCTAGAGAATACATATGAACTTTAGAGTGAGAGATATAGAGAGATTATTCATAATTCAATAGCATCTTACAGTTGGTAAAGCATTGTCATCACAATCCTGCAATGTAGGAAGTATAAAGCACTGTATAAAAATTTTCCAAAGCAATAGTTAATGGATGTAACTGCCTGGTTTGTATGGCATTCCATGACTTTTTCATCAGAAACCTGAGACAATTTACTAAGAGCTCATTTTCCCCCATCCCTTCCCCATCTAACATCCCACTGATATCATCCTACCTTCCACTGTCTCCTCCTTTATATTCTCAAGGCCAACTCTTTAGCCTTACCTTTCACTTCATGCCTTCTGTCTTCCCTAGCAGATCTTTCTTCATCTAGTGGTTCCTTCCCTACTTCCTATAAACATGCTAATGTCTTCTCCATCTTTACAAAATTTGTATTATATAATACCTTGTTAGTTACCAACTATCAATCCTATATCTCTCTTCCCCTTCTCAGCTTACCTTTTTGAAAAAGACACACACCTTTTGTTATCACTCCTTTGTAAACACTGCCATCTGACTTTTGACCTCATCACTTAATTCATTCCCTCTCTCCAATGTTGTCAATAGTATTTTTCTTCTTTAAATATATTTTTATCACTTTTTTAATGTCACCAAAATTTCTCCCAATATCCTTTCATCTTCCCTCCCAGAAAACCATTCTAAATAGCAAAGCTTCTTAAATTGTTGATCAGACCCCACGTGGGATCGCATAACTGAATGTGGGGGTCTCTAAAATTTGACAACAGTAAAAGGTTTCTGTAAACATGCTCAAAAATTAATTCAAAATCAAACTGTAATGAATCTAAGGTGTTTCTGGCAGCATTTGTCCATGCTGCATCCCACTACTTCACTGCAGCCTTGGTTCTGAACACACAACATGTACAATTTGCACTGTGCTTGTATGAATGGTATCAGAAACACCTCAACTCAGATTCAAGTCAGCATTGTGTAAAAATTTCTTGAACGAAAAGGGGTAATGAGTGGGAAAAGTTTAAGAAGCCCTGCTATAAGACTTTAAAAAAAGGAGGAAGAATGAATATTTGTAAAAATCAATGGAAACATTAAAAAATCTGTAAATATATGCAGTGTGCCATATTCACAGATCTTCTGCTCCTATAGAGAGAGGAGTATGATGTCTTCTCAAATCTTTTTTGATTTTTGTTGCATGTAATTTTGCTTAGCCATTGCTTAATTGATGAGCATATTTCTTTTTTCCTTCTTTCTTTTTTTTCTTTTTTTTTTTCTTCTTGCTGAGGCAATTGAGGTTAAGTGACTTGCCCAGGGCCACACAGCTAGGGAGTGTTAAGTGTCTGAGATCAGATTTAAACTCGAGTCCTCCTGACTTCAGGGCTGGTGCTCTATCCACTGTGCCCCCTAGCTGTCCCGTCAATGAGCATATTTCAATGCACATTTCTCTTAGTAATTGGTAGCATCCTTTCTTATGGTTGCTAGTAGTTTGCAATATTTTGGAAAACTTTTCTGTCTCCAATCTAATGCAGAATGCCTTTTGGTTTTCTATACAAAAACACAAATGAAGTGTGTGTACATTTAGACATACACAAATGCATAGAAACACTCATCTACCTATACTGCCCCCACCAATTTAGTTTAATTAAATAGGGACTTTTTCCTTTTTGTCTCTCAATTCCTACCACCTAGCTCAAAATCTAGCATATTTAGTAGGTGCTTAACTGTAGTGTCTGGACTAGGAGCTTGGTACCAGCTTGAGTCCTTGATCTTGGGAGAGGAGTGAAGGGTGGGACCCACATTTCAAGTTTATTTCAAGTTCTCTCAGCCTTAAATACCCTAGTACAATTACATCACTATAGCACACTGTGCATGTGCTAACTATAGAATACAGGGCATGTGGGGCCACATAAGCACCTTGCTATTATTATGTAGATGCTGCCTTGCTGCAAATATCTTTGCTTCAAGTAGAACACAGGTTGTCACACCCCCTGACTTCTCAGAAAGGCTGAGATGCCCCCAGGGATAGATGAGAGCCAAACTACATATTGTCAGCACATTCCCTCTGGGCTTAAAGGTCTTATACCTCAGCCAGAGTTTCCCCACAATCTGTGGCCCTCTACACTTAACAAATTCTTGTTGGCCAATTGCTTGCCTTTTAGGAAAATAGAAAGCAATTTTGTATTGCCTGTAACATAGTAATCTGTACCATCATGGGCAAATCACTCTCAGTGCCTCAGTAGTTACACAGTAGCAGCATTGTGGCACAGCACGGAGAATGGATGGAAGACCTGGGCTCAAAGACCTCAGATACTTCTTAACCTTTAGTTTGTCCCTTAACTTCTCTAAGTTTCAGTTTCTTCATGTGTTACATAGAATAATAGCACCCAATTTCAAATCAAGGAATGTATTTACTTTTGTAAACCTTAAAGCACTCAATAGAAGCAAGCAATTCTAGTTATTATTAGTTGCCTATTTGCATCTGTAGAAGGAGTTGCTGTACTGCTCCCTACAATGAATAAATCAGAGATCTGGACAGCCAGAGGAGGTAATGTGTTAAATGAATGTCTTTTTAGATATGTGTCCATTAAGTGAGAGCATAACAAATGTTCATTGATGATAGCTTGTAGCACAGAGAATAATGCTGTGCTTCTAGTCCAAAAGCCCCAAATTCAAGTATGTTTTCAGATACTTCCCAGCAAGTGGTAAGCCCCCCTCTACTCAATCAATTCCAGTAGCTCCCTATAACCTTTAGAATTAAATACAAAATGTTCTCTTTGGCATTCAGAACCCTTCATCGCCTAGCTACCTCCTACTTTCCAGTCTTCTAACACTTTACTGCCTGACATATGCTTTTAGTTTCAGTGACACTGGCCTTCTGTTGTCTGTTGAACAAGACCATACATCTCTCTGCTCCTGGTATTTTCCCTGGCTGTCTCCCAAGCCTGGAATGTTCTCCCTCCTCATCTCCACCTGACTTCCTGGTTTCCTTTTAGTTCCAACTAAAATCCCACCCTGCACAGGAAGCTTTTCCTAATACCTCTTACTTCTAGCATCTTTCCTTTGTTACTTCCAATGTTTTCCTATATGTATATGTAGCTTGTTCATACATATTTGTTTGTTTTTCCCCCACTAGATTGTGACCGTTAATAAATGTTTATTGATTGACAGTGGAGAAGTCAATTAAACACTCTGAGCCACAGTTTCCTGTTCCTAAAGTGAGAATAAGAACAGTACTGCCTTCCTCACAGTATTGTTGTTTGAATGAGAAAATGTATATAAAATACTTTTCAAATGAAAGCATTGTATAAATGGAAGTTATTAATGTGAGACCTAATTTTTTAAAACTCTGGAATATGTATGGAATATATATTGGATAGTCCAGTATGTATACTGGATTAGAAAAACTAAGCTGGTGCAATATTTATGAACATCAGGATGATTCAGTGACTTTAATATGGACATATTTAACTAATGACTGTTTTTGTAAAAACACAATATAAGGTAAAACAATATTGCAGGGGATGGGTGCACAGGAATCATAGTTATGGGTATACAGGTACTACTGACTTTTTACATTGTAAAGCAAAAATTATTTGTGTTTGCAAAATATTTTTAATTGAACTTGGGCAAAATGTCAGTACATTTAGGATTTTAGTCACTTGTGGAATTTCCAATAATAAAATGAAATTTAAAAAGCTAAACATTCTTGAGTAATTTGATTGTTGGAGATGCCTCTTAAGTAAAACACAAAGGTAGTGTCAACAAGCAAGCACAACATTGTCGAGAGACTTATGTGAAAACCAGGTTAATTATAAGAGAAACGAACATACATGTGGAATCCTATGAGTTCACAATCTTTACAAAAGTTTGCATATTTATAACAGGAGGAAGAAAAAACAGAAAAGAGTGTGGGATGGAAGGGGAGCTGCATCACCCCAATTTGTTTCCTTTGGGAGCCTCTAGACTATGAAGATAGGACAGTCTGCTTATCTGCAAAGGACCCCTGATGCACAAATGCCAATGCTTGTCTTGCCTCCCAAGAACACACAAGGAATCCAGCTTGGAGTGAAAACAACAAATTATGTCAGTAGGGGGCGTTGGAGTCCAGGGTGGAACTTCATTCTTGACTCATTCAGGACCTCCTGCAGGCTCACCCTCATATGGTAACTCAAAAAGTCAAGTTAGGGAACCTCTTGATTGTAGGTAGTTATGTAGATCCTTTGAGAAAGTCTCCCTTCTAAGTAGGTAGAAGTATCCTTATTCTTCTCACTTAACATAAAAGGGGAAAGGGAGGGAGAGAAAGGGTTTAGCATTATTTGTTATTCACAATTGCTAATTTTTCAGTGTGCACCAATTGGTCACTCTACCTTTCTGGCTTGCTTTGAAAGAATTCTTTAGGCTGCTTTAAGCTATACAGACCTAGTTGAACATCACACATTTATGAATCTGCAATCCCACTGTGCTAATAAATTATACTTTCTTTTGTTTTCTTACTCATTTGCTTTCTTTTTTTTTTTGCTCTGATTTCTCTTGTGCAGCAAGAGAATTGGATACATATGTTTATACATGTTAGATTTAACATATATTTTAACATGTTTAACATATATTGAATTGCTTGCCATCTAGTGGAGGGGGTGGGGGGAAGGTGGAGAAAATCTGAAACATAAGGCTATGCAAGGATCAATATTGTTAAATTATCCATGCATATGTCTTGAAAATAAAAAGGCTTATTTAAAGAAATAGAAAAAAATAAATTATGCCTTCTTCCAAATTTCAAGAGGAATTCTATCTGCCTGAAGTTTTTATGAACCCCTATAATCCAAGGGGGTTTTATGGAATTGTGTTTCATAGAATGAACCCAGAGTCTCTAGGAGGTGATATGGGGAAAAACCAGAAATGACTTAATTTAAGTAAATGATGCTGTCACTAAATATGAAGTAACTGTGAGTGTGTTTGCATGTGCGTACATGTGTGTATACACACATGAATTTAGTTGTACCAATTTTTTTCTTTTTACCTTATATTGCATAATAAAAATCTGCATCTAAATATACATCCATGCATGCATGCGCATAAATAGACATAAAAATATGTTGTAGTATAAGAATTCCAGGAATGAAGTAAACAGATATCTATGGCATGGTAGAGAGCCTGGAGAAGAATGAAGACAGCTGGTCTGGAAGTTTTGGAAGGAACCACCCAGTCAGAGGGGGAGGCTGTAAGATTACCTGCACTTCCAGAGTGAGAGTCTGATTGTTGTCATAAGAAGAAAACTTTTTAAAAAGGTACTAGTAACGGGGGGAAAATATCTTTAAGTTGGACTCCCTTTACAAAAAAAAAAAAATTTCACTTACAGTTGATCTCTGAGAGATCAATGCATTTCCTTCTTCACCCTACATTATGGTTTCCCAACATACATAAATGTTTTTTTACTACTTCTTGAACGCTGAATTCCCTGCCTACTCATCTCACTGTAATGAATATTTTTACTGAACATGCATCATCAAATATTTTATTTTTCCCCACTTACACATTAAAAACAATTTTTGAAATTAAAAAAAATTGAGCTTCAAATTCTTGTTCTAGCTCCGTCTCTCCTCCTCCTTCATTGAGAAGGCAAGTAACTTGATATAGGTTATATGTATGCCATCATGGAAAATATATTTCCATATTAGTAATGTTTTGAAAGGAAAGATAGACTAAAAAAACCCCAAACCAAAACAAGAAAAATAAAGTTTAAAAAAGTATGGTCAATCTGCATTCAGATTCTACCAATTTCTTCTCTAGATATAGATCATTGTATTGTAAACAATAGATGTCATTCTCAATTGAGCATTGTACAGTATTACTGTGACTTTGTATGATGTTCTCCTGGTTCTGTTCATTTGATTTTGCATTGGTTCACATAATTCTTTTCAGGTTTTTCTGAGAGCATCTTGCTTATCATTCCTTTTAGCACAATAGCACAATTATAGCACAACGATCATACACTGCAACTTGTTCAGCCATTCTTCAATTGATAGTTATCCTCCAAATTTTCAATTTCAAAAAGAACTACTAAAACACAGCAGCTCTTTTAATGTTGACAAAGAATTGAAAATTGAGGTGAAGGTCCTCAATTGGGGGGATGTGAACAAGTTGTGGTATATGAATATCGTGGAACACTATTGTCCTATAAGAAATGAGGAGCAGGTGAATTTCCAAAAATCCTGGAAAAGCTTACGGGAAGTGATGCAAAGTGAAGTGAGCAAAACCAGAAGAACATTGTACACAGTACCAGCAACATTGTGCAATGATCAACTATGTACAACATAGCTCTTTTCAGCAATACAATGATCCAAAATAATTCAAAAGAACTCATGATGGAAAATCCAAAGAAAGAACTATGGAATCTGAATGCAGAGCTTTTTACTTCGTTTCTTTTTTGTGTTTTTTTTCCTTTTCTTTTGGTCTGCTTCTTCATTCACAACATGACTAATATGGAAATATATTTTACATGATTGCACATACATAACCTGTAAATTGCTTACTGCTTATAGAAGGGCTAATAAGGGAGGGAGAAAATTTGGAACTCAAATTTTTTAAATGAATGTTAAGAATTGTTTGTCCATGTATTTGGAAAAAATAAAATACTTAAAAAAATTTTCAGTAATATTGCCTGAATTTTTTAAAACACCAAAAATGACTTAGCTTACGGGCACCTCCATCATATCTATTACCTCTGGTAATTGTCTCCACTATTTTTATTCAATTTTGTAATCCCCATTATAGTCTTCTTCACCGACAATGTTCATCTTAATGGAAGAACAATAATTGCTTTTCATTGCTTCATGAGCAACCAACATTTTTACCAACCCAGGCTTACCACTTAGATGGTTTACTTGAGGGAAAGGGAATAACTTTTCTGGAGGTAGATAAAATAGTTTTCAACATACAACAAGGGGGGGAAATCTCTTTAGAGGGGTCATATTTGGTGTTATACCAATTATCACTGTCATTCTCTAACAGAATTCTCTTCATTTTTAAAATATTGCAGAAAACAATTGTCCACAGCCATCTGGAGGTACTTCTTCAAGCATGGACATATCATTTTGCCAATGTGGAAAAAATAGAAAACACAATTTTAGATACCATGTTAAACACCAAAAAAACAAACACCACCAAAAACCTGATTAAGAAAAGAGATGCCATTTTTATGGGGGATGGTGGAGGAGAAAATTATTAATAGACTCTTGGTCTCTTGAGGACCCACTCAGGAAGTTTGAGAAGGCGAAGTTGTTCAAGTAGTCTCTTATTAAGAGCATACTCCTAACCCAAGACATAGACCTTTTCCTTCCTTAAAATTTATATTCTAATGGGAGAGAGACCACTACTAACTGGGAGGGACAGAGGGGAGAAAGGCTAAAGATAGGGTCAATGTAAGAGATTATACCTGATCTGAGACTTTAAGGAAGTTAAGAATTCTGAGAGACATAATGAGGAGGGAGTGTGCAGTAGGCAGTCATGTGGATGAAGGCATAAGGATGGGAAACAGAATGTAGTAGGGTCGTTTAACTGGAATCTAGTGTAAAGGGGAATAACATGCAGTCGAGCTGGAAAACTAGTGCTAAGGCTACAAAATCAATTTTTAAAAAATTAGCTTTTTATTCTCAAAATATATGCATAGATAGTTTTCAACATTCATCTTTGCAAAAGCTTGTGTTCCAAATTTTTTCTTCCTCCCTTTCCCCCATCCCCTTGTTGGGATTGGGAAGGGGACCCCAAAAGTTTGGGGTCATAGACTGGTGTTGCAAGGTGTCTCAAAAGAATTTGCAGGCTTGAATCCATTTCCTGGACAGGGGGGCAAAATTTTATTATAATTATAATGCCATTACAGGCAGACTCAATTCCAAGAGAATTTTAGCAAAGAAACAGGAGCAAGAAGACACATCTATCCAGCTTTTTATCATTGACATGCTAATTCTATGGCCCAGAGGTAGAGCCAGGGCCAGGGAATGGTCTCTGGAATTTGGTTCTCACTGACCAACAGATTATCATTATCGTCTCAGGAGTTTGGTCTGTGGGACTATCCTGAGGCCAGAAGCTATCTGACAGTCATCAATGAATTGAGAAGTAGATAAAGGCCTCATTTCTAAAATATATAGAGGATTTTCTCATATTTATAAGAATTCAAGCCACTCTCCAATCGATAAATGGTCAAAGGATATGAACAGACAATTTTCAGAGGATGAAATTAAAACTATTTGTAGTCATCTGGAAAGGCGCTCCAAATCACTATTGATCAGAGAAATGCAAATTAAGACAACTCTGAGGTACTACTACACACCTGTCAGATTGGCTAAGATGACAGGAAAAGATAATGACAAATGTTGGAGGGGATGTGGGAAAACTGGGACACTGATACATTGTTGGTGGAGTTGTGAACGGATCCAGCCATTCTGGAGAGCAATTTGGAGCTATGCTCAAAAAGTTATCAAACTGTGCATACCCTTTGACCCAGCAGTGTTTCTATTGGGACTATATCTCAGAGAGATCTTGAAGGAGATAAAGGGACCCAGATGTGCAAAAATGTTTGTGACAGCTCTTTTTGTAGTGCCAAGAAACTGGAAACTGAATGGATGCTCTTCAACTGGAGAGTGGCTGAATAAACTATGGTATATGAATGTCATGGAATATTATTGTTCTGTAAGAAATGACCAGCAGGATGATTTCAGAGAGGCCTGGAGAGACTTGTATGAAATGTTGCTAAGTGAAATGAGCAGCGCCAGGAGATCATTATACCCGGCAACAAGAAGATTATACAATGATCAATTATGATGGACATGGCTCTCTTTAACAATGAGATGTTTCAAAAACAGTTCCAGTTGTTCAGTGATGAAGAAAGTCAACTACACCCAGAGAGAGGCCTGTGGGATCTGAGTGTGGACCACAACAGAGCATTTTCATGCTCTCTATTGATGTTTGCTTCCATTTTGTTTTCCTTCTCAGGTTTTTTTTTTCCTTGTAGATCTGATTTTTTCTTGTATAGCAAGGTAACTGTATAAATACGTGTACATATATTCAATTTGTCATATATTTTAACATAATTAACATGTTTTAGACTTCCTGCCATCTAGGGGAGGGGGTGGGGGAAAGAAGGGAAAAATTTGGAACAGAAGGTTTTGCAAGGGTCAATGTTGAAAACTTACCTATGCATGTTTTGCAAATAAAAAGTTTTAATTAAAAAAAAAGAATTTGGGTGCTAATTTGGTTTGCCTTCCAGAATATCATGTCCCATGACCTCTGATCTTTTAGTGCTATAGCTAAGTCTTCTGTACTCTTGGTTATGGAACTCTGATATTTGAATAATTTCTTCCTGTCCACTTGCAGTATTCTTTTCTTGACCTGATATTGGCTATAATGTTTTTATTTTGAGATCCCTTTTCTGAGGTAGTTGGTATATTCTTTCAATGCCTCTTTTGCCTTCTGCTTCCAGTATATCAGTTTTCCTTGATAATTTCCTGAAAGATGCTGTCCATTTCCTCCTTTTGATTGTGGCTTTTAGATAGTCCAGTGATTTTGATACTTACTGTTTCTCCTGGATCAATTTTCCAGGCCAGTTGTTTTCCCCCATGAAACATTTTATATTTTCTCCCATTTTTTTCATTCTTTTGAATTTGTTTGACCGATTCTTGATGTATCATAAAATCATCAGCTTCCAGGTGTCCAATTCTAATTTTTAAGAATCTGTTTTCCTCAATTAGCTTTTGTATTTTCTTTTCTATTTGGCCAATTGTCCGTTTTAAAGTGTTACTTTCTCCTTCCAAATTGTTGGCTCTTTTTTTCAGAATTCTCTAACATCACTCTCATTTCCCATTTTTTCTTCTACCTTTCTTCTACTATTTTTAAGCTCTTCTATGAGGTCTTTCTGGGCTTGAGACCATTTCCCATTTTTCTTTGGGGTTTTACCCATAAGTGTTTTGACATTGTGCTCTTTTGAGTTTGTTTCTTGGTTTTTCCTATCACCATAATAACTTTCTATGATCAGATTCTTTTTTGTTATATTTTGTGTTTCGAGACTATCTGGCTACTGGAGATTGCCAATTTGCCAGGGGCTACTCTAAAGCATGTGGTAGATTTGAGAGATGGATTCTGCCCAGTCCCCTGGCTATGTAGGGAGCATGTAAGGGAATCTTAGTGTTGGCATTTGTTTGCTCCACTGGGCTGGGACTCAGAATCAACCCAATGAAGCCTTATTCCAAAGGAATAAATCAGATAAATTTATGTCTATCATTGGCACAGATATCTTTTCTCCCTTGCCCTCCCCCACCATCTACCCTTCTTCTATACTTCCCTATTTCTTCTCAAGGTATGAGCCTAACTATCATCCTCCTGGCTTAAACATTTTGATGCCTATAGGATAAAATATAAATACATTTCTTGAACATTTAAGGTCTTTTGCAATATGGTCTCAATATAGCTTTCTAGACTTGTTCTGTATTTCTGCCTTTCTCTGGACAACAAATTCTTTCCTATATTCAAGCATTCTATTTTCTGGCTCTGAGCATCTGTATAAGTTGTTTCTCTTGTATGGGAAGTACTATCTCCTCATTTCTGACTTCAGAACCATTGCTTTCCTTCAAAATTCATTTGTGCATAACCTTTACAAAGCCTTCTTTCATCTCTACTCCTGATACTCCCATCACCACCATTATACTCTGCTCACTTTATATTCTTTTATGTATGTGTTTCATCCTCCCAGTTTAAAAGAAGCTTCCCCCAATGCAAGGACTGTGTTGTTTGTTTGCACACATCTCCAAAATTGAGGACACGTTCTTTGCTGGATCTTTGATCTCATCAGTGTGAATACTACCCCCAGCAGTGTAGGGTACACTCTGTGTATACTTTCCCATTCCTGTTCAAGATCTCTCATAAATCTCCTCTCAGAACTTTATCCAATAGGGATCATCTTCCAAATCTTGACATTGCATGGGTACCAGTAAAATACACTAATTGGACAATCTATTGCCACCCCAGCTCATCTCCTTTTCTGTTTACATGCTTTTTTGACAATAATTTTTCTTGCTGCTGTCTCTGACTTTATTCATTAGCAATGAGATATAGATGAAAAGATGACTGTCCTCAAAGAGGTGACTTTCTGGTTAAGAGGAGGAGGGATGACATCCTAGGAAAATGGTATTAAGACCATCTCAGCTTTGAAGTAAATGTATGAAATAAATAAAAGTGACTGAGATTTTACCAGTAATAAATGTAGGTGACATCACAAATTCAGCATTTCATTTGGCTCTTTTATGCCTTCTTTATTCAGGAATGATAAAATCCAATTAAAGTACAGTTGGGAATGAGTCAGAGTGCAACCTAGGAATTGGACACAAGGTGGCAGACAAAAAATAGTGTACTTTTGGATATCATTTTAGCCAGAAGATGCCAACAAAGAACCATGCTAAATAATGATGGGTCACTATTATTTTTGACAATGAAATGACTTCAAAGATCTGTGCTAGACAGTTTCCTTCATTATCTTGTTTGGTCATGAGATGGCATCAGTACTTATTCAGCATTTATAGTCTGCCAGGCCCTGCTCTACGTTCTGGGGATTCAAAGACAAAAATGAAACAGTCCCTTCCCTCAAGCAAAGTATATCCTATTGGTAGAGATAGCCTGTGTATATTGGTAAAAGCAAAATATAAGTAAAAGACAAAATAATTGGAGCAGAGTGCTCCAAAAGTTGTGGGGAGTTAGGGAAGGCATCATCTAAGTTATGATATTTGAGCTGAGATTTGAAACAATGAGTTTCTAAGATTGATGGAAGTGAGGATGAAATGCATTCCAGGTGTGGGAGAAGGTCTTTGAAAAGGTTTCTATATGGGAACAACTTTTAGCTCTTTAAAATTTGCCTTCCAATACTGTCATTCCACCAAAATTGTTCTCTCTAAAGTTGCCAAAGGTCTCTTAATTGTAGAACTTTGAATAGTTTCAGGAACTCAACCCCTTCTCTTAATCCTATTTAATGAGGCTTGACAGATGTTAAATTACTCTTTTCTTTGGTCCAGTGTGAATTGCTATTATGGAAGACACATTTTCTCCTTTACTGTAACAATTTAAGCATCCTAATAAGTAATGTTTCCTTCCCATGAGCCCTATCTTCTCATTTTAAAAACAGAATTAGGCTTAATGTAGCTTAATGTGGCCCAAGAGGACAGACCAAGGAAAAATAGGAAATTCTGAAGAAACAAATTTGCAATGATGTTAGGATAATATCCCTAAAGATTAGAGCTGTCCAAAAGTGAAATAATATTAATGGTAGCTAGCATTTATATATAACATTTATATATAACATTATATAGCATTATATATAACATTGCAACTATATATATATATATATGTGTGTGTATGTCTATGTGTGAGATGTATGTATATATAAGTATCTATCTGCCTATCTGTCTGTTTCTGTCTCTGTGTCTCTGTGTCTCTGTCTCTGTCTCTGTCTCTCTCTTTATATATATATGTAAAATTCTTTCCCTAGCAACATTGGGAGATAGATGCTATTATTATTATTCTCATTTTAGCGATAAGGAAACTGAAGTTAAGAAATTTGCCCAGGTAGTAGCTAGTAATTGGAGCTAATAATTGTCTGAGGCAGGATTCCAACTCAGATTTTTTTTTGGCTCCAAGTTAAGGACTCTATCCAAGGCTCCAGGGGGCTTCCTTGGGAAGTAGTTGGCTCTCTCCCATTTATTGGTCTTTGAGCAGAGGCCAGATGACCACTTAACAAATATGTTGTGATGGGGAGTCTTTCTGGGGTATGGTTACAAATTAGTCCCCTTCTAGCTGTAAAATTCTGTCATTCTGTGATAGTAATGAATACTGATCTCCCTGTGTTTTAATTGACTTAACAAGGCTCTCTAGGCATCTGTCAAGAAATCCAGTGTGACCTTAACTAGGAACAAGAGATTTCTTGTTGGAAAGGGGTCTTTTTAAACTTAAATGCAAAAAAAGAAAAAGCATTGCCATGTACACTGGCAGACCATAAGAGGTTTCAATATAAAACAATAAATTTCCATTCCAAAAAACCTTATATAATAAATACTACACATTATTTTCAAAGCTGCCCAACTTTTCTTAGCTTAATTGCTGGTTTTATTGTGTTCTCTGCTACGCACTTTTTTGTGTGCATTGACTTTACTTTTCCCCTCTCCCCAAAGAAAGCTACAATTAAGCTTGGAGATATATAGATATATATATGTAATATACACAAATATTTATAAACATACACATATATGCACATAGACATGTATATGTAAGACTGTACTGTGCTTATTTCCTTCTATTGTTTGTTTTTCTAGAGGTGGTTAGCATCTTCCTTCATAAATCCAAGTCTTTCCATGTTTTTCTGAATCCACCAGCTCATCATTTCCTATGCCACAGCAGTTTCCAACCCAAGCACATCCTATCTGAGACATTGTCTATGAAAGTTCCTCCTCCCCCCCCACCCTGATATTCTGCATTCCTTCTGCTCTTGGCTACATAGGTTTTATTTATAGAAGAATATTTTAATTTAAAGTAATTGAAATTATCATTTTTATACTTCTACCTTATAAAATGTTTTCAGGTCTGGTACTACTGAATCTACTTCACTTACATCTTTTTCCCTTGGTTGCTTTGAAGTTTCTGACCTTTTGTTCTTCCAAGTGAACTTTGTTATTATTTTTTTCCAACTCTAAGTAAAATAACTTTTTATTAGTTTAATTGAAATGACATGGAATAAATTAGTTAAGTAAAATTGTCATTTTAAAATTATATTGGGTTTATCTATCCATAAAAAATAAATATTCCTTCAATCATTTAGAACTATTTATATAAAAATGTTTTATATTTATGCACATTGTAGCTCCTGTGTTTCTTTTTGCAGGTATTTTATATTGTTTAGGTATTTTAAATGGTCTAAAAATATTGAATAATATTGCTGACACATAGTGTAGCATCTCTATTTTTCACTTCTTGATTAAACTTCTTTAATTTTAACTTTGTCTGAGATCATGACTACTATCCCTGTTTTTTAATATACTAAATTCTTCTCCTGCCCTTTATTTTCTTTGTGTGAATCTATCATTTTTATGTTTCTTGAAAGCAACATATTGTAAAATTCAGATTTTTAATCTGCTATCCATTTCCATTTTATGAGCAAGTTCATCCAATTCACATTCAAAACTACAATTATTTGTTGTGTATTTTTCTCCTTCCTATTTTTTCCTTACTATCCTTGGGATCCTACTTATTCTATCTCTCCTCACTCCTTTGCTTTACTTCTATCTTCTATCTTGCCCTCCTATTCCTTAACCTATCTCCCCCTCTAAGAGTCCCTCCCTTATTTTTTCCCTTCACTTTCTCCTTGCCCTCTTACTCCTTTCTGAATTTAGAAGACTTTTATACACACACACACACACACACACACACAGCTCCTTCTTTAACCCATTCTCCATGAGAATAAGGTTCAGCACTATCTGCCTTGCCCAATACTAGCTTCTTCTGTAACAGTTTTTCCATTTATGGGTCATTTATATGTGATAATTGCTCCTTATCTCTCCCTACACAGTTTTTTTTTTAAGAATCACACATACTCAGCTCAGCTTATGTCTTTCTTTAAAACTACTCAAATAATAAGGACAATAGTAAGAGAATTGCAAATATTTTCACATATATGAAGTAAACAATTTGACATCATTGAATACCTTATAATTGGTCTTTAATGTTTACCTTATTGTTCTCCTGAATGTTATATTAAGTTCTGGGGGTTTTGTTCCAAATGCCTCAGAGGTTTTGAGTTCATCAAATATCCATTTTTTCCCATTCAGGATTTTGTTAATTTTGTTGAGTAAGTTTCCCTTGGTCATAACCCCAGGTCCTTTGCTCTACAAAATGCAGTAAATGCTAGGTCTTGTGTAACCCTTATTGTAGCTCCATTATATTAACATTGTTTTGTTTTGTTTTTCCCATGATGCTTCCAGTATTTTCTCCTTATTCTGGTAGCTTTGAAACTTGGCTATGATATTCCTGTAAATTTTCTCCCTGGCATTTCTTTCAGGTGGTGATCAGGGGATTTTTTTTTTCTATTTCTACTTTGCTTTTTTGTTGTAGAACTTCAGGGCAATTTTCCGTGATAATTTATTGTAATATCATGTCAAGACTTTTTAAAATTTATTTTTCAGGTGGTCCCACTATTATTACATTATTTCTTCTCTCTGTGTTCTCTAGATTTTGTTTTTCTGATAAGATGTTTCACTTTCTCTTCTACTTGTTCATTGTTTTGTTGTATTATTGGTTGGTGCCTTAGAATGTCATTAGAATGTTTCCCCTTGCCTAGTTCTAGTTTCCAAAGAATTATTTTCTTCCTTAAATTTTTCATTCCATTTTCCAATTGGTTGATTTTCTTTACATAATTTTCTTGGCTTGCTCTTATTTTGTCCTAAGTTTTCCTCAATGTATTTTATTTTTATTTTAAAAGTTGCTTTTTTAAGTCCTTCCAAGAACCCTTTTTGTTCTTGGGACCATTTGACATTTCTCATTTTTTAAAAAAAGAAGTGTTTTTTTTTAACTCCATTATCTTCTTCTGAATATGAATGCAGAGCTTCTCTATCCCCAAAGTAACAATCTATGATTGGGTTCTTTCTTCTTTGCTTGCTCATTTTATTTACTTATTTATTATTTTATTTTGTTTTTCACAGCTTTTAGTGTAATCAAGTTGTAGTCCTAAGGTATGAGTAATTATGCCCCAAGACTCAAGTCTTTCTCACTGTTATTTTCTGAGGTCTGTCCTAGGCTCTCCTCTCCGCTCCTAAATCACAGCTAGGGCCCCCAAGCCACACTATCCTTTGAACAGCCCCTCTGGTGGCTGCAAACCACAGCTTTTCTCTCTGCCCTGGAACTGAAATCAGGGATTCTGCTCTCCTGAAAGTGCCCACACGCAACAGGGTTCTTGCCCTTTAATAATGCACTCACCAGGTGTGGGTGCTAGATTCTGCTCCTGGCAGCCATAGCCCTACTGGGTGTCAGACCCTCCACACTGTCTGCAAAACCAGTTTCTAAGGCTGAGGCTGCCTCTCAATCCAGATTCCCTCAGAGCCAGGTTTTACAGCAAGGAACAGCTTGGGATCATTGAAAGTACTAAGCAGGATCATCCAACAAATCTCGCTGTTTCCTATTTGAACTTTTTACAGGACACAGTCAATATTTTTTGTGACTATGTCTTCCTGTTGAGGTTCAAAGGAGACCCCCAAAAGGTTAGGGTTCCAGGCCCATGTCATGAGGTGTCTCAAAAGAATTTGCAGGCTCGGACCCATCTCCAAATCAAGGGGCAAAGTTTATTATAAATGTAAAGCCAGTTGAAGGAGGCTAATTTCCAAAAGAATTTAGCAAAGAATCAGGAGAAAGGAGGTAAGTTTATAGGAAAAAGAAAGATCTGGTGCTTCAAGTCACTGATATACTAATTTTATGGTTTAGAAATAGACTTGAGGAGTGGTCTTAGAGGTGGATATGAGGAGTATTGAATTCTAGGGCTTACAGGTGGAATTGTATCCCATTATTGAATTCTATGGCTTGGATTGTCTCAGAAACTGTGTTATTATTGACCAAAGTTTCTCATCTGACAGTCAGCATTGTTTGTGGAACTACAACACTCCCAAGGCCAGTGGCCTTAGGATTATCTCTACATCCTCCAGAGAAGATACACTATATAATTCCTTACTCAAGTAATCGGAACCCAAATTTATTTGGAACAAAGAAAGGAAGGTCTTATCTTCTGGAGCTGCTTAAGGCTGATAAGGAATGTAGAAATGGCCCTTTCCAGAGGAGTCCAGACTGAAGAGGGAAGACAAGTAAATTGAAGATGGTGGCAGCAGCATCTAGGGAGTGTTGAGTCTCAGAATTGGGTAGCCTGTGGTATTCAGGTTGAACAAATAATTGGAAGTTCATGACTGGGAGCCTAGAAGAGACAGAGCTCACAAAAAGATTGAGTAAGAGTTAGCATGGAAACATGAGGAACAACACCCTTGCAAGTAGAGACTTTCTACTCCTAGGGTGTAAGACTTGGGAAGGTAATTTATTTAAAAAAATATGTCTGTACCACAGAACACAAAGTACAAAGAGATGTTATTTTCACACTAGTAACAAATTTGACTAAAATCAACTTTTTCATTGATGTAATACATCCCTCTAAGAAAATTAATTGCACTAAAATTCTCTTCTCTAAACCATACTGAAGAAGTTTCAGATTCTGTTTCAATAATCAATGGAATAACATTAGTGTATCCATTCAGGGACCTAATTTCATACAGGTATAATATCTAGCAACAGGCAAATGACCAGGCTAAATACTCATATCTAATTATTTAGGATATAAGGAGTACATATTATCAGATTGAAAACAGCAAGAGCTTACACACATCTGCTTGTGGGTTCTTACTGATCACTTGTTCTGATTATAGAAATTTGCTATAAGAGGAAAAAGCAGGGGCATGATTATAATAGCACCAAAATAGGTCCTTCAGGCCTCACCCTGAGAGCACATACATGAGAGGATAAAGCATCCTTATCTCTGTTTGAATGATCACAGTTGACAACCAATCATGAAGTCACAATTCCACCTCACAGCCAGACTTGGGAATAATCAGGTAGAAAACAAAGAAAGAAACAGGACTGGGACACTGAGTCAGAAGGATCTGACCTAGAGCAGAGGACAAGGTTGTCCTCCCAGCTGTTCTGAAGATAGACTTTCATCTGTGACAATTCAGGATGGCTCTTAGTAACTTATGGCATTTTTCTCAAATGTTGGGATACTACATATATTCGATTTGCCAATATTTTAACATAATTAACATGTAGTGGATATCCTGCCATCTAGGGGAGGGGTGGGGAGTTGGGGGGAAAAATTTGTAACGGAAAGCTATGCAAGGGTTATTGTTGAAGAATTACCCACACATATGTTATGCAAATAAAATAAAAATTTAAAAAAAATGTTGGGATACTGACTTAATGAGCCATCAGACAATCATACCCAAATTCAAAACTCAAAAGAATCAGTCAAAGTCCCAAGAGATTTTTTTCTCTAGTACCAAATTCTACTCATCATAGCTTAGGGCTAGATATGTTATTTTTACTCTCATGAAGTTGCAATAAGCAACAAAAGTTTACCAGAATTCACAAAACATGAGACTTTAACATCTTTAACATGTTTTTCTTTTCTTCTTCTTGAGTTTAAATTCATGCTGGTGCAAGGACCAATCATTAGAAATCAATTCTATATAATAAACAAACTTACAGATCCTTAGTAAACACATTCCTTGTTTGGGAACTATATATCCCAAACAAGCTCATTTCTCAGGGCTGATGACTTGCATACACTGATGATTTAAAGAAAACTGACAAGCTTACAAATTAAGAGGAATTGATAGAGATCCTAAAGAAGGGACTGAGCTTGCTGTTGCTCACCTCAACTATCAGATTCCGTGGGTTGTACTGTTTGATGCCTCCCCCCAATTGTGAATGTGGCACACCCTCACACTTGAAGGCAAACTGAAAGGTTTTCACCTCTCTTGTTCCATATATAATAATTACCAATTTTAGGCTTAACATGATGACAATAACTACAAAAAACTTAGTTAACAATCTTAGAATTTTCATAAGTAATAGTCTTAGCTGCAATTTCCTCTTAATTTTCTAGCAAAGGTGGAAATATCTAATTTGCTGAATTACATTTACAAAACATTATAAAACAGCATTAGCAAGGCTGATGAAATAAATACACATTCTATCTTCTTTTAGTTGTTCACTTGATTCTGTTCCCAAGCTGTTGCAGCTTTGGAAGTTCTCAAGGAGGGTTCCATCTTCCCCTTCTCTTCCCTTAAATAAGCTTCCCTTTTGTTTTAGGAAGAAAATAGGACAATTGTTAAAATTGAGATAGAACAGACTCTATTGCAACCATGAGTAGTAGTCGCATATAATTTCCAATCAAGTTTCCAATTTTAACATACACAACACTTTAAAAAGTTATTTTAAAATTGACCTAACTTTCAAACCATTTGTTATTTTCCAATTCACACAAACCATTTCTTTTTTTGTGAACCAGGAAAAGGTTAAGTGCCAGTTTTTAGTGATAGGGCCCCTAGAAGTCTGAATTTAATAACTCAAAACAGGCTGTTTGTTGCCAGAGTTTTTAACATCGAACTGTTTTTGTTTTCCTAAAGCTCCCAAACTCTTAAATCTTCTGTTAAAAGTCAGTGCCAAAATTTGGAACTATTTCAAAGAGTTATAAAACTGTGCAAAAAAAAACCAAAAAAAAAAACCAAAATAAAAAAAAATAAAAATAAAAAACAAACTGTGCATACCCTTTGACCCAGCAGTGTTTCTACAGAGCTTATATCCCAAAGAGATCTTAGAGGAAGGAAAGGGCCCCACATGTGCAAGAATGTTTGTGGCAGCCCTTTTTGTAGTGGCTGGATACTGGAAACTGAGTGGATGCCCATCAATTGGAGAATGGCTGAATAACTTATGGTATATGAATGTTATGGAATATCATTGCTCTGTAAGAAACGACCAGCAGGACGATTTCAAGAGAGGCCTGGAGAGACTTGCATGAACTGATGCTGGGTGAAACGAGCAGAACCAGGAGATCATTATACACGACAACAACAAGATATATGACGGTCAATCCTGATGGACATGGGTCTCTTCAACAATGAGATGTTTCAAACCAGTTCCTATTGTTCATCGATGAAGAAAGACATATACACCCAGAGAGACGCCTGTGGGATCTGAGTGTGGACCACAACACAGCATTTTCACACTCTGTATTGATGTTAGCTTGCATTATGTTTTCCTTCTTGGGTTTTTTTCCTTGTAGATCCGATTCTTCTTGTGCAGCAGGATAACTGTATAAATATGTATACATATTCAATTTGTCAAGTATTTTAACATAATTAACATGTATTAGACTTCCTGCCATCTAGGGGAGGGGGTGGGGGGAAAGAGGGAAAAATTTGTAACAGAAAGCTCTGCAAGAGTCAAAGATGAAGAATTACCTATGCACGTTTTGCAAATAAAAAGCTTTAATAAAAAAATAAAAAATAAAAAGATATTTCAATAGGAAAAAAGTCAGTGCCAAAAGATTAACATTTACATTTCCCTTTATTGGGCTCTGATGAGAGCTCCTTTAAAACTGCTTTTACTACCATATCTCAGATAACAAATTCCACTGAATTAAGTATATTTTCTTTCTCTCTCTCTCTCCCTCATCCCTCCATCCATGCTGCAGTCAAGAAAGGAAAGAAGGGCAAAGGAAGAGAAAGAGACATTATTTTGTCTATACACTACCCTCCTAACCATGGGAGGTCCAGGCATGGCAACCTTAATTTAATTGAATTTACTTCCAAATTACTTTACACACACACACACACACACACACACACACACACACACACACACACACGTCATTTATCTCAACATTAGCATTGTATGTTGGTCACATCTAAAAACCTACAGAAAGTTATATAGCATTTGCTTTATGCTAAGCACTTTTGCAATCATGTGCTCTTCACAACAACATTTTTATTTCACTTTACAAATCAGAAAACTGGGGCAAGATAAAATAATTTGCCATAAATTACATAGATAATACATTTCTGCACCTGAAAAAGAGAATGCGTCAAATACAGAGGCTGACTGGCACTCCCACTTCACACTGCCATATGTGGTGCTGCCAAGTACACCTGGATTCTTCCCAGGCAGTTGCTGGACACAACCTGATGGGGACTGGAGTGGCTTGTGCCGGGATCTCCCTTTGCTGGCAGTTTCAGGTGCCAGGGCTCAGGGAATGATGACCTTGGAGCCTGACCCCCACTCTCCCGGGCTGGATTGGTGAGGTGTTTGGGCAAGGTGTGTGGAGTCCCAGCTGTTGCTGCTTCTACAGATGGAGCAGAATTTGAGTTTCCCTACAGTTCTCCAGGATTCTCTCTCTCTCTCTCTCCTTTTTTTTGGTCTGATCTGAGATGAGAGGGGCTAACAGAGGGGCATGGGTTATATTGATTTTGTTAGCAATCCCCACAACAGAGATATACTCAGGATTCCAGATAGTGGAGCATGCTGAGTGGTCAGGGTCATGGAGAGGATCCCTTAATACTTTCTGGGGTGCTTTCCCTTTTCAGCATCTACCTTAGTCTTTATGTAAAGGGAACCACAGAACTGAGGAGTGGTCTCAGGAATTTGGTTATCATTGACCAACAGACCTAGGACTATACTAAGGCCAGAAGACTTTAGAATCATTGACAGGCAGATTGTCAGCAGAACAGGACCACCTCCCTGCCCCCCAGGACAAGATAATAGTCAAGGAAGGGTTAGCAGAAAGTTAACAGAATGGTATCTCAAAACTTACTAAGATGTTTCAGAATGGGGTAAACTGGAATTATCCCTATTGTCTCAGCAATTTATTTTGCAATCTTAAAATGACTAATTGTCAAACCCCTTAATCGTTGCTCTCAAAAACCTGAAATCAGCTAAGATGCTATTTTAGCAGTTCCAGAACTTTAATTAGCTAACATTATTTCTGTAGGCCCCCCTTCCCCGCCTTGTCCAGAACTGGGGTCCACAGGGAAAAAAATCAGGTTTTTTTTCCTTTTTTAAGGTAGGAGTCAAAGATGTTAATTCCTGAGGCAAGCAGGGAGAAGGCACTGATAGAGATCAGTTTAGCTCCAAAGTCCCACCCTCTCGGGAAGTCTTCAAGTCTGAAATCCAAATTATGTCAAGCCCCTGAGAACCACCCTCTGTAGAGGTCTCCAGCAATCTCACCTTGCTATGCCTGCCAGGAATCCAAGTCATGTCCCTGAGGTTAAATTTGCCCTATAAAATCTACTTATGGGCCATCTCATGGCCACTGCCTTTCTTTGGGTCAGTCTGTCATGAGACTCTGCTCATGGTGTCTTTCCCCTTATCCTTTCCCCATGTCACATGGTATCTTTCCTAACTCCACTATGATTCTCAACCCCACTTCTCCTCATTACAGCTAACTAACTCTTTTAGGATGCTAAGTCCCTTTCAGGATTTAGCCTGCCAGCTAAGGGTATGCGCCCTAACCTCATGGGGTGCTCCTTTCCATTGGGTAATTCTTTCATATGCTCTCCAACTCTATTTCATATTTACCATTCCCAGTGTGTCTTGTATCCCTTCATTTTGTCTGTAACTTATTCCCCTAAATAAATTTACCTTTTGCCAGTGAGAATGGCCATTGTGAATTCTTCACATGGCCAAACCCCAACTTTTGGTACTTACCATCATCTGGTGTCTACATCACCTCCATCATTTTGGTGCTTGAACCACATCACAGATAACAAAATCTCTTTCACAGAATTAACATGACACCGACATTCTGCACAGAGATGCAAGGCACAGTAAAAAGTGGCATGGGAGAGGATTGTCCCATTTTTGCCAAAAGCCATAAAATTTCTATTCCTGGGCACCTTGCCTCCTCCAGAATCCCCAGGAAGGTGAAAAGGTAGCAAAGGTTCCCTAGTCAGGAGGGAACTATGCCAAAGATTGCAAGAATTCCCAATGTTAAGGCTCAGAAGGGACCCCAAAATGTTCGGGTCCGCAGGTGTCTCAAAAGAATTTGCAGGCTTGAACCCATATCCATGTCAAGGGGCAATGTTTATTGTAATTGTGATGCCAACTGAAGCAGACTAAATTCGAAAAGAATTTGCAAAGAACCTGGAGCAAGAAGACAAATTTATCCAAGTATTTCACTTTTTAGCATCTCTCCTTCTCTCCTACCCCTGCTTTACTCAAAGAGAAGGTGAGCAATCTATAAATTACACCTGGGAAACTGTGTAAACTATATTTCTACATTAGCCATACACCATAAACAAATGAGAAAATGATGCTAAAAATAAATAACACATTAAAAAACAGAAGAAGCAACTGAGGCCAGTGATCCGAAGTGACATTTAAGGTTAACATTTAAGGTGTTTGCCTTTGGCTCTCCAAGAGGACCAAGACGTCAGCGAGGTGCTTCCTTGACTCAAAAATGAACTGGATTCAGAGAGGGAAGGCTGGGCAAGGCCACCTGCACCCCAGTACAGCTGAGTGACAGTAAAGAGGTAGGACACTTACTGGCTATGTGGCCCTGAGCAAGGCACCTGATGCCCTATGCCTCAACTTCCAAATCTATATATTAGGGTGTGAAAAATGATGAAAAGTTGGATTTCCACAGTGTTGTAAGCTTTGAGGTAGTGTGGGATTAAGACAATAGGTACCACTGACTAAGAGGTTTTCAGAATGTAAGAGATTAAGGAATATTAGGATTCACAAAACAATTAAGTGCTCAATAGAGCAAACAAGGAATGTGGTGGGGGGGGAAGAGCTAGGAAGGCACAGGTGGATTCAGCCAATCAGAAG